>OY735201.1:68297551-68300051 GCA_963457665.1 Thysanoteuthis rhombus | reverse complement strand
AAAAAGTTAAATAATAGGGAAGCCTAAATTCATGCCTTCACTGAATTAGCAGCCAGTAGACTTGAAGAATTCTATAGAGATAACATTTATCTTCAGAGGATCATCAGAAAAAGGTTATCAGTTCAAATGGGTCTTATTTTGATGAAATATTTGCTGTTTTTATTCTTCATATTATCTTTCAAATAGAAAGGCAACATTTTATGTGAAACATCATAAAAAAACTGAGCATCCATTAAAAAAGATTTGAATCAAATGCTTAGCTTAAATTTTGATTCACTCATCTAGGAAGAGTTATCAGAAACCGTCATCCAAAACTGTCACCAAAATTGTCAACATAGGATTTTTCAGTTTTCAGGTTTGGCTAGTTGACTAGCTATGCATGTATGATGCTTGCTGACCGACCAGAAGAGCCAGAGGGATGAAAATCGAAACATTTACACCTTATTACGTCAAGAAAAGAAAGTTTTTTTCTTTGTTTTTTGAAAATTACCCCTTTAAATAGATTTTCAGTGTGAGGGGGCAATTTGCAATGTAAGTTTATGCTGAATTGATCCCAAAGTTTGTGTACAGCAGCATTCACACTTTTTTAATTCAGACTTGATTACTGCCCAACAAAAGGCAAGAGATGTAACATTCATAGATCACCCGTTTCATCCAATTTTTCAGTTGATCACCCCCAACACTGCATGCTGCCAAAGGACGTTGGTGGTTTCTATTGAGTGATTAACCAGACAATACATTATTAAATCAGTACTGCTAATAGAATTTCTATATGCTTCTGAATAGCAACGTTACAAGCAGAATTTTATTTGTTCTTTTGTTTATGTAGGTTTATATATTGAACGTACAGATATCTAATGAAATTGCTATCAGTAGCTTTTGAGATGAGTTCCGTGACTATCATTCTATGAGCTATCATTAACATTGAAATATCAATAATTTTTTGTTTACATTTTTTAGTTGACATATTTATCAACAACTAAGATGAACAGACACAGCCGTGTTATAGTTATTTATTTTGACATCTAGTGTATTGCAAGTCTACACTAGTGGTGAACCCATGGAGATTGATGTTGCGAGATGAACCATGCTTTTCAAGACTAGCTTTTTGACCATCACTGGAAGCTATGCATCATTCACTAAGCATTGCTTAGTATGACAAAAGGTTACCATAGTGGGGCTCTCATGAGGATGGAAAAGAAAGAAGTCAGTAAGATAATAAGAAGTATTGAACAGGATGAGACTGAGAGAGAGAAAGTTAGAGGAGGTAAATTCTGAAGAAATTGAAGAGAGTGAAGATGTAAAGAGAGAGTTGGAGATCAGAGAAGTAGAGAAAGAGAAAGAGAAAACTTCACATGGAAGAGAACAAGAGTGTGAAGTAGCACACAAGAGAATAATACTTAGTAAAAAAGAAAAGAAAGTAAAAAAAACAAGCCTGGCTGCAACAAAGGTAAATTCCAAAGTTTTGCATTGTATACATAAAAAATGTAT
This sequence comes from Thysanoteuthis rhombus, assembly GCA_963457665.1. Classification (NCBI taxonomy): domain Eukaryota; kingdom Metazoa; phylum Mollusca; class Cephalopoda; order Oegopsida; family Thysanoteuthidae; genus Thysanoteuthis; species Thysanoteuthis major. Next base: position 68,298,560 of record OY735201.1, on the reverse strand, counting down.
TCATAGGTATATGTAACCTGTCAGTTTAGCTCAGATGGTTGGACAGGCACCTTGCAATCATCAGGTCAGGAAAGAAATGTTAATTTTATTTATAGGTTTGGTGATGTGTCAGACAGAAAAGAGTTTACACCCCTAAACTTGGTGAGGATCTTTCTTGTTGTTTTTGTTCCTGTTATCGGTGAAAACAAAGTCAATTCCAATAGGAGTACAAGAAAAGATTCTTTTTGAAATGAAGAAGCTGTATGAGAGTAACAGGTAATCTTGCTACTCATCAGGGGGAAGCAACTCTGGCCCATTACAAATAAACAACTGAACTGGTCTCGACCTGCCCCAATCTAGCGACTAAAAATCATTACTTAAAAGCTTCCTTCTCTAGTTTTTTTTTTCACAGTACTCTATTAACAGCTTCCCAATCCCCATAGCTCTGAACCAAACAACTTTTTTAAACATTTTTCTTTTCATGCTTTATCTCATTTTACTTTTTAAAATTTTTTTCTGGTGACTGGTGTGGTGCCTTAGTTACTAGACAGGTAAACAAGTTGGCCGCCTTGAATATAAAATCTCTACCATGTATTCACATAAATACCTATGTATGTATATATATATATATATATATATATATACATGAGAGTACATTCTGAGCTTTGTCATGGAAATTAGGTGCTTTAAGAAACCATAGTTAGTCTGTGAATTTGTGGTGGGTAGGGGAGGGAGTGGGTTGGTAGATCATGTGTGATAAATCAAGCTTCGTGGTTGTATGCATGTCATGGTCATGGAGAGATCACCTGCTGGACTTTTGGTCATTTGTGATGCTGAAATTATCAGATGTCCGATGTGTGTAGTTTAGTGCACGATTCATTTAGAATTCAAATAATATAAGAATTTAGGTAAAAAAGGAGGAATTTGTTTTAGCTAAGCCATATGTGTTTCATATCAGATGGGATTTATGAGAATCAGTGCATGAGTTTGTTTGAATATGTCTTAGCGAGTATGGTTATGTGTGTATGTG
>OY735201.1:68047551-68290051 GCA_963457665.1 Thysanoteuthis rhombus | reverse complement strand
AAACTTATTTGATATGATCTTCTGTCATTACACTTCAATGTATCATAAAATGTTAAGTAGAATAAACGATTAGAGAAAATGGGGCTGTTAGAGGAATCAAACCTTGTTCATTTTGTTTACGTTGTCTACACTAAATGATACATTAAGCATGTAACGACAGGAGATTATCTAAAATGAGTTTCTATATGATATAACATGATTTATAACTCATTCTATCGGACCAAACATGTCCACTCCTTCATACATGTGTTGCGTTGAAAGAGACAAATAAACCGAATATAAACAATATGTGAATTTGATGAGAAAGTGATATTTGGGCCTTCCCATTACCGGCAGCTATTTAGCTCAATGGTTAGAGCATCGCTACATTGAAGCGGCTACCTTATTGGTAACAGGTTTGATTCCTGCAGAAACCCTACTTTCTTCAATTGTTTATTCTATCTAAATTGTCTAGGGTGAGTGATACATTAATCATGTAACAATGGGAAATCATTTCAAATAAGTTTCTACATAATACAATGCAATTCATAATTCATATATATATATATATATATATATACATATATATATATAAATATATATATATATATATATATATATATATATATATATATATATATATATATATATATATATATATATATATATATATTCACACAACCAGTGTCACCCTCAAAATATTTCCTTGAATATCCTGTCTTTTCTCTTCACTATTTCATTTCACTCGTGTTTCTACCTTCACCATCTTCATTATATCCATCTCTCACTTCTAAAAATACCCTTTAATTTTCTCATCAATAGCAAATCCATGTTTTTGAATTTGGGCATTCTGCCATTGGAATTAGCTGGAAATTCTTCTCTTCCCATCCAATTTGCATCCATTTCTTTAAAAGTTTTTAACCAAGACTCAAATATTTTCCTTTTTTTCCGATCTGTTTTACTCATTTTGTCTTCATCTGTTTTCCTTGTATCTGGCTCCCGTAGCTTATTTCCATTGTGCAAGAACAACATTCTTTGCCCAATTATTAAAATAATTGTGAATTTTCAGACTCGCCTCGATGTATTTAAAAAAAAAAAAGTATCAGAACAATTCTGATTGGTGATAAAAGGTGTTGCTTTATTAAAAGTACAGAAAAGAATTTAATAAATTGTATGCCTGCATCTAAAATATTTTTTCATCCACATGTTTCAGTCTTTCATTAAATATAAGATAATGGCACTCAGTTTTGAAAAATGTAAGCTTATTTTTTCTTAGAAATCTGAGATCATAACATAACATAAGATGCTTTGAGGCAAATTTTATGTGTGTGAGTAAAGAAGGGACAGAACTCTTGGATTTAAAGGCAACTGAAGAAAAACATCAGATAATTAGACCTTGATTTTGTTGTCATCCTCAGCCAAGGTTAACCATGTGGATAACCGCTTTGCATTACTACCAGAGTTATGGGGTAGTGGTTTGCACATTTGCTTGCTCAACTACCATCTTTTCCATCCATAATCGTGAAATGCCAGTGACAAGATATTTTGTGACTTTGGCAATGTGACAGAGTAAAAAAGAATGTTGGTTCATGCCTTTCCCAAAGGCATTAATGTACATAAATGGACTCACCTAGTACAATTGTATAACAGTATAAATACTCTGATAGTCATTATGCCACTTTACATCTTGTATTTTGTCAGGGTTAAAATACCACTTTAGATCTTAACCTTTCTGAGATAATGTTTCCCTCAAAGATTCATTTTTATTATAAGATGCTATAGAAGAAAATGGGCAATTTTTATTGTGAAAGAAAAGGAAGGTACTGAGATTTTTTGTTTTTTCCAATATTTGGTTGCTGTCTTTCAGCACAAAATCCTCATTTTCGGCATTTTGATTGATACAAAAGAGAATTATCTCCTCTTTTCAGATTAATTAATAAAAGATGTGACAGGTAGACCATGATGTTGAATTTCAAAAGTGCAAAAATAGAATCAGACTATTTTTTCCTAAAAATAATTTGATTGGTCTTACTTTAAACAAATGTTTGCCATTAAAAAAGGTTTTAAAATGAAAGAAACATGGATGAAAAATAAAAATTTTAAAGTAAAATAATTGAATCAACAATGTTTCTGTTCATATAGTTCAAGCAATTTGTCAGTCTTTTATAGACAATATCATTTTCAATTTTCATCATTATTGATCTAATTTCAATATGCTTACAGAATAATGATTGATTTCAATCATTAAATGCTCTTTCTTTGTATTATAGACAGTGGATATAAAGCTCTTGGTAGAATTTTGAGTATTGTATTTCATGGTAACATTTTTGTATGTGGTCAGCAAGTCTCTTTTTAAACAAAGAAATCAACACAGTGATAGAAACTACTTTAATTTAAAAAAATATTTGAATTCTTTCTCGGAATGAGCTTGGGATGTGTGAAAAATCTGTTACAATTTTATAAGTGGAGGTGTGGGATAAGTTGGATGGGTAAGAAACTGTGGCCAAAAATACAATTCAGTAGGATCTATACAAAACAAAGTTGTTTGATAGAGATTTAGAGTGAGGATCGGATTGGTACATGGAAAGTAAAAACGTACAGTCTTTGACAGGAACTAGAAAAGTCTTTTGTTTTCAAAGAAAAATTGAACTGAAGAGTCTTTTGGTGGCACAAAATTTAAATATTGCTAAAATTTGCTGATACAATAAAAGTTAATCAAGTTCTCCCCCTAGCATTGTTTAATAATTGTCTTTTGATGGGAAATCTGTAGTTGTCCCTGCTCCCAACCTTTAAGGAAGAGAGAGCAGAAATTGATTCTCAAAAATTATTCATTAGAAGAGTCCTGAGAAAAACAGGATGGTTGTGGTAAGTTTTTTGCAAAATTGATTTATGGGATGGGGATGGGGAATTACGCATTCACCCAGCCCTAACCGTTCATTGTGAAAACTTGAAATTTTGCACACGCACTCCCTTCAACGAGTAAGGGAAAAGTTCTTTAGTTTTTTGATACTCGCCCTCAAATGACTTTCAAGTGGAAGGTTGAATTCACAATGTAAGTTTATGCTAAATTGGTCCCTTAGTTTGTGTCTAGCAGTCCTTATGCTTATTTTTTGAAAAATTTTTCTAGTCATTGTCACTATCGCCATCATCGTAGTCGTCGTCGTCGTCATCATCATCATCATCATCATCATCATCATCATCATCATCATCCACCTTTTAGTATCTGTTTTTTGACATAGACCTTCCCTAGGATTCGCCAGACCTCCCTATCACGGACGTCCCAGAGCCAATACTTTCTGAACTTGTCTATTTTGTCACGCCATCTTATATTTTACTGACCACTGTTACACATATGATCTCAAGTAGTGACTCATTATGTCTATCAGTTACAACATGACCAACTTCAACGAAAGGCAAGAGGAGTAACTCATTCATTAATGTGGTGTGGATTTTCATTGGAATGCTGGTCTTTTTCATTTCATCTCTCTAGTCATTGCTTAGCCTGTTAGTTTATCTTACTATTTGCCATTTATTGGTGAGTGTGGCATTATTAATTCTCTCAGCCAGATTTATTATTATTATACTAAACCATAAAAATGTCTAAATTCTCTCAACTTCCTTTAAGTTTTATCATTCTGTTTATGTATTCCTCAATTTACCATGGGAAATTAAAATTAGTCCATCTATTGATTTGACATGGAAGAGTTCAAGTTTTGACTGAGGTTACTTATGTTCACTTTGCACTAATCCACTTGGAAAAAGCATGAATCCGCTTTTACCAGCCATGGATAAAATAGTAGCACAGTTGGAGCCTAGTTCATCTATGAGAGGCTTATTCTGACTTGACAGTCACCATAGCTAGTCCCAAGCCCGGGTGGGAAATGGGGAAGTGTGGCATCCGGCAAGTCCTGCAGCCCTATAAAAACCCTTCAATTGCCACACAAACAATAAGTCTCCAACGAACAAATCTCATTTTGTCCAAAAAGGGGACAAACATTTTCCAAAATAGTTTGTTTCAGGGAGAGATGTTTGATTTTCAAAACAAACTAATGATCAGCTGACTCAGAGAGGGGTAATAAATTGTAAATTCAGAGACCAGTAGAAAAAGTATTTTATGTAAAGATTAGTTTATGAATTTCCAACTATATTTACACGTTTGTCAAAAAGGGAAAAAAATTTTGATCATTGTGGTTGGAGAAGAGGAATAACTCTAAAGGGACCAAAGTAACTGCCTTTTAATATCTTCTCTTGGTAATCATATATATTTGTTTTGCTTACATGCTTTTAGGATTTTTTATTAAAGTTTGATTGCTTAGCTTAATCTGGTTGAATGAGAGAACAATGCTTCTGTAAATCCAGTGTCATTCTGGCTCCAAATTAGGCTTTATATCAAATCTAAAAAAAATGTATTACTAATCATCTCTGAAGTATTAGTAGTGGAATTCTTCATTAGTAAGAACTGAGATTAATTCTCATCCCCTGCAAAAAGTGTTTTCTTAATCCGTACAAGAAGAGTAGATCCAGATACACCATCACTTTAGTCATTGACTACCAAGAATGGGGAAACTGCTATTTATTGAACTAATCATTCTTCACTACACTGAAATGGCCTTGGGATCTCATCTATCAACAAAAAAAAAAACACAACCCATCAGTCCGCAGTTGGCCCATATGCCCCCACCCTCATTTCATCACAGAGCAAAAGACAGTTACATCTTGGTCAAATGCTACTCTATAAATTGTCATGACCTACATTCGGAACTAAATTTGAACTTTGTCAATCATTGTGATCTCATCTTTTTTTTCCCCACATTAGACACTAGAATACCCAGTACGCACAATACCATATTGCGTTTTCCAGAACAGTCAAAATCACATACTTATATTTCTTGTTTTCATGTTTCAACCTTCAAATTGGTATTCGTATCTCTTAATTTATTACTCAATATATTTATCTATTTGTGCTTATGGATTGTTTAGAATGTTTATCTATCAATCCATCACTGAAATGACCAATGTCACAGTCTGTTATTATATATATTATCCTCGTCAGGCTTTCATTGTGTTGTGTTGTGCAGGATTCATCACATCTCTCTATCATCGACATCACAGAGCCCATATTTTCTGAAACTGTTTAGTTCATTGCGCCATCTCATATTCTGCTGGCCTTGGTTCCACATTTGATCTCTTAAGATCCATGTTGTGAGTTGAGATGTCCAACAGTTATCTTCCATTCCAGTAACATGACCAGCCCATTGCCATTTGTGTTTCCTTATAGTTTCTATGATGTCTCGGACTCATGTTTTATCCCTGTGTTGTCAGGGGTCTCTCCATGTGATACTGAGCATGATTCTCTTATGTGCACATTGTGTGGTACTCAGTTTGAGGGTCAGTCTCTTGGTTAGGTTCCATGTTACATCATTTGCAATGTATTTGCATGATATGATAGCCTTATTCTGTTACTAATTCTTGACCATTTTGTCATGATTTTCAATACATTCCTAAGTATAGTAGAATAATTTGGCATGCTTTTACATTATTCATCTAATAATATTCATATTTAGTCCTGATATACTGAAACTTGCGGGAACATGTTAGATCTGAAATTGCAAAATTTAATGTTTAACAATTAATTTTTCCTGACTGCTAGAAATATTTATTTTGGAAAGCCAGAATGCAGTGGAATAGGGATAAAGTCAATTGGCAGTGATTAGAAAAACAAATCTTACTGTTGCATCATCAGTGTTTTCAATTATGGAAGCAATATTTTTCACCAATTACTTAGTATGTGCACATAGGTGCAGTTTCAGTTAACAAGAGTTTGTTGTAATTTGGGTAAGTTGCAAAGAACAGAGGACTACAGAAACAAACATAGTAGATCATGATATCTGAAACTAGTTGTGTTGGAAAAGCAAGGGATGAAAAGTCCAAACAAGAAGAGATCAGAGGAAGGAGAGAGACTGTCCAATTAAAGAATATTGCATACCTTTCTATTAGTTGTCTTCCATTATGCAATTCTTTGTGGCGGATGCTATAAATAATACTTTAGTTATCGGAAAAAAAAAGGTCATCTCACATGCATTAGTTCTTTTGAATTAATTCATCAAAGCCATCTTTTTGGGTAAATGAAGAATTTTATTCATTTATACTGGACTTGTAGAAGCTGATCATGGGTGACATCATATATCTATCCCTTTTTCTTCCCATTCAAATTAAACAACACATCAGTGACTGACAGCCAAGCTAGTATGCGCCAGGTAAGAGCTGCCCAAAGAGGAGACTGGACTCCTCGGATTCCCTTTCCCAACTGCCAAAATCTTGACTCTTTCAAATTGGCCAAACACTTCTTTCATTTCAATGGGCCAAATTCAGACGTGTGGCCAAATTTTGCTGTTAGAATTAAATCGAATCCATATGCCCTAGGACTCCAAAAAGCATACAAACCTGACTTTTAAAAACTGCAGGATTCCACTTCAAACTAGACAAAAGTCAGAATTTGTGTCTCTTTTTTCTTTATGAGCATTGTTGGCTGTCAATGCTAATTATCTTATCTATGTATATGATGGTACACAATATCTTCTTACATTTTGATCTCTCACAAACATTCGAAGTGAAGCAGTTATGGAGAAGTAGTAAAGTCAGTGGGCAGGAATAAGAAAAGGTATTATCTTATCAATATATATATATATATATATATATATATATATATATATATATATATATATATATATATACCCGGAAGCAGATTAGGATCCTAAAACAACCTAGGCAAATATCTAAGATCAGCTCAATAAAGTAGGCAAATGATTCCCAACCTAAGCCCAGATAACACGTGGAAATTTGACTAATTACAGTGACATTTTAAGGCCACGTGAAATTTGTATCATAACATATTCTAAAGTCAATATCAAATACTTCATACCATTGACTTATGATTTGACTAAAAAACCTTATTTCAATAACGAACACTAATGAAAAAAGTAGGACAAGATGCATTTTGCATTTTACCTCTAGAAAATTATTCTATGCTTTAGATATTTCAATGGAACAGTTTTAAACTCTATTCCAAAAGAGTTCAGTGAATCTGTTAGTAAAAAACTTTAATCTATAATTTTAAAGTACAGAAGTCTTAAATGGACAAAAAAAAGATTTTGTTGAAATCCATTAACATGCTATTAGACATTTAGGCTATAAGAGTAATTTCATGATAAGTCACTGCTTTCTTACACATCTATACTGACTGCTGATTAAATTGTAGTAGTAATAGTAGTATCGTAAAGAAATTTTCTTCATTTTTCTGGAGGTATAAACATTTTTTTTTACTATTATCAATATTTTTATCCAAAATAAAACATGTTACCTTTCAAAACTAAGAAAAATTAGTGTTCTCCCCATGATATGATTGAATGATTATAGTTAAAATTGCTAATGGAGTATTTTGATTTGTTTACTTTTGGATTTTTTATACTTAGTTTTTATGAGATTCCATACGCGCATTTTGTTATAAGTGACCATTGAAAGTTATCACAGCGATAACCATTATAATTTTGAATGTTCACTGCTTTGATTTTTCTTCCCAATAAATGATATGTTTTGTAACTATTCAAACCCACACAAATATAATTTTAACTGATTCAATTTCTGCTGGGACTTATTTTTATAGAAAAGTTTTAAATATTTTTTGTAAGTGAACATTTTATAAAGATTTCATAAAATCATACATTAAGTGAGGTTTATCAACTTATAGCATTGCCACATATTTTTTTACAAAATACACTTTTCATGAATAAATACATTCATAAATACTAAAAATGTTATTCATATATGATGATAAGTTGAATTTTGGTTGTCATGGATTTCATTGTTGGGGTCTGTTTAATTTATGCGGACCATCTTATCGTCAAATATTTGCGTTGAAAAAATACAAACAAAAATCCTTATTAATAAGGCACAACCTTCACATGTTTTTATATACATTTTCTCATATTTTCTTATTTCAATTATTCAGATTAACTTCATACTTTATGCAAAATATATTTACGATGGAAAAATAACTCAATAAGTTATTGAAATTTATATATATATCTAGGCTTTATACAAGTCTAAGTATGCTTATGCATTACATATGTGTATAAGTGGGAAAATTTATATATATATATATATATATATATATATATAGATAGATAGATAGATAGAGAGAGAGAGAGAGAGAGAGGGAGAGAGAGATGAAAGTAGGAGGTATAAAATACATGTTGGGACTTGAATCTATACCTTGCAATTATGTGTATGTATATTTATGTATAAAGCGGGCAAAATAATTTGGTTGATATATATATATATATATATATATATATATATATAGAGAGAGAGAGAGAGAGAGAGAGAGAGAGAGAGAGAAAGAGACACACACACACACACACACACACAGATAAAGGTTGGAGGTCTAAAATACTTCTTAGGACTTAAACTTTTATCTTGCAATTATACGTATATATATTCATGTATAAAGCAGGCAAAATAAGTTTGTGGGTATATATATATATATATATATATATATATATATATATATATATATATATATATGTGCATATATATATATATATATATATATATATATATATATATATTCACCTTTATGCTTAATCTTTTTGATTTTTGTACGGCCAATCAGTTTCTGAGCTTTCCTATACATTTGTCTCTTAGTTCTGTAATACCACAAATATACCACAGGAAAAGAACCATAGTGACTGAATTCCCAGAAAAATATCAATCTCTTATTCTTCCAGTATCATGGTGCAACTATATTTGTTGAAAATTCTTCATCAGATCTATAGATGCTTCCCTTAATCTCCATTTAATAACAAAGAACCCTTTTGTCCCTTGGTTCCTTGAGGAGAACATCCTTGACAAAATGCCAGAGAATTGCTTTATTTTTGTTCTGTTCCATGTTGTTTTTTCATTGATATAATTATTTGTATAAACTCAATGCATTTACAAGACAAGAAGGTAGTAGGGATATAAAAAGGGTTTGACATAGAACACAAGAATGCAAACAATATGTCTCTTGAATATGCATCCACTATATAGATGTGTACATATATATATATATATATATATATATATATATATATATATATATATATATATATATATATATATATATATATATGTGTGTAATTATACAAATGAACAAACCAGTAATATAATATCCGATGTGTGATAGGTTCATTTCATAAAGTGCTCAATACATTCACCATTAAACATTATGTTAAATTAGAGATGAGCTAGATATGACAAAAAAAAAGGATTAGCTACACAAACACATTTATGTTTTTACCCTGTTTGGGCTTCTTCAGGCAAATGATTCAATTTATTGGGATCCCTATAGAAGACATTATTGGGGTGGGGTCTATTTTTTTGGATTGAGAACCTTCTTCTTATTCTTTTTATTTATCTTTTCTTTTTTCTTTTTTCTTTTTCTTGTTTAATTTTTGGTCATTGTTTGATTCATTTTACATAGGAGAAATAGATTACTGTCTGGTGGTTAGAAATTAAGACAGGATGTTGCATACACTTTCTTTATCAGTGTGTTGTTAATCCATCAGCTCTTTGTGGTATGTTTCTTCTCAGGGAGAATTTTAATTTACTCTTATCTGCCCCCAGTGTTGGGTTTCACTTTTAAATAACCTTAGTTGTCTATGTTTAATTCTTTTCATGTTCTAGCTTGGGTTTGCTTCTATATATCTAAGATAATTATGAAAGGTGATTAGGTTGTTCTTAAAGCGGCTATAACATAAACGTGTTGGTGTAGCGAATCCTTTATTCAATCATATATGTGATTATTATATTGTATTTATATTTTTGTATTTTTATGTAAATTCTATATGATGCGGTGGAGCCACAAGAGAAAAGGAGGTTGTTTTTCAAAGAAGCAAAAACATTCAATCACTTGAAAAGTTGGAAAAATCAATGAAACAATCAACCAGAATATAGCAATATACATTACAAAAATATATATATATATATTACTTAGAACTTCCAATTTTCTACCACTTATATCTTTCTGCAATTCTTTTTTTTCTAGACATCCTCTTCTTTCCACACAAATTCACCACTGGTTGGAGCCATCTGACCTTACTGGGGTAGCCTGTACAGCAATGTCCTTTTGAGAAAGGCCCCCATTATATTGATTCTAATTGATCAGTGTGGACAATCAGCTGGTGATTTTAGTTGTCTGTATGTAAGGACTATAAATGCAAAGTGTGAAAATAAAATATATGTACTCAAATATTCAAATAAATAGAATATTTACGTATGTGTGTGGGGGGATATACACAAGAGAAGCAAAATATGCTTGCATTCATATTGATGCAGATTCACACATATTTAAAGCCTGAGAAAGATGTATTATGACCCCAGAATTGAACAAAAGCCAACATCTTTTTCATGTTCCTCAGACATGTCGCCTTTGGTGGACTCAAAGAACTCTTACTCAGGCCACTTAGTAGCTGAGTCAAATACAGTTCATATTTTGTATTCTCCAAATTGTTCTTGTGCCAGACTAAGCTAAGAAAAAGGCAACTTTGATGGCTGAGATAGTTGTGTATTTCCAGATGTTGTATTTCAATGATTTCTGTAGAAACTCTGAAATATCCAATGAATTACTTTAGTACTTTAAATTTCTATAATTAATCCCAAGTATTAATCTATTGTGGAGATTTTGAAATGTCTCTTGATATAAACTATTTGTTCCAAAAAACTGATTTTGAGACCTGCTTTGTGGCTGAAATAGTTGTGTATTGTCTCAATGTAAGAAGATGGTATTTGTGTTGTGGTAAAAGTAAGTATTTTGAATGCTGATTTTTAAGACAGGCAGTTGTTCCCCACTTGGGGGATCAGTACAACATTATCTTCTTATCCTGATTTCTCTGATGTTTTATTGATCTATAGTTAGCTAATATCAGCTTGACTCAAATCTGTCACTATGTATAAACAAGTACGCACGCACACACATGGACATGCACACGCATACACACACACACACACGCACACACACACACACACACACACACACACGTGCGCACACATGTACGGAGATATAAAGGTTGAAGACTGATAATGCAGCTATTCTCCACTTAGCAAAGATCAAGCTTTCTTATGAAACTTTTCTTGAGCTGAAATGGCATAAGCAAAGACACAATTACTATCAATTCATATAAAAATATTATTGAGCATTCCCAGACCCTTCTTTCAGTTTTATGCAATGTGCTACATTCTTATAAGCTCTTTTGAATTCTTCTGATACCTCAAGAGACACTTTGCTAAAAGATGCACTGAATGAATGGAGAAAGAGCACAGAGACTCACAGAGACAGTTCAAAGCCATTACAGCTTGAGGTCTTTCATAAAGCAAGAGATACTTGTATTCATATAATGAGTAGCCAGTAGTTTTAATTGAATTAAAAAACAGTTGATCTCTTGTGTACCGAATCAGCTATAAGAAAATCTCTTGAAAAGTGTTCAAGTCTTCAAGTACTGATACATACTGACTTTGACATCTCTCCCATGATTGCCTCTGTGAAATTTACTTAGCAGCAAAGAAAAATTCCTGAAAAAAGAAGTCAGTGAGTCCTGGTCTGGAAAAAATAAATAAGAAAAATCCCCCAAAAGAATCTCTTTATTTGCAAAAGGCCTTCAGTCTGCAAACTTGAAGATTTTATAACACAACCAAAACTCTCCCCAGAGGTAGCAGCAGAACATGAACCCCACTGATATGTGAAAATAGACTCCAAGTGTTTTAGAGACAACGGATATTTTTCAAATGTTTCAAGTCTCACAGAACCAAAGAACAAAATGAGCTTCTGGGAAGGAAAACACCACTCTAAAAACAAAAACAAGAAAGAAAACAACGACAACGACAACGACAACAACAACAACGACACCAAAAAAGCGTTGGAAGAATTCACACAAGAAACAAAATTAGCCCAAATATCTAAGAGCATTCCTTGTTCTGCTTAGAGCTACAAATGAGTTTAAGATGGGAAAAAAGCATTAAAGATTGAGTTGAGAAAGGAAAAGAAAAAAAAAAAGAAAAACCTAGTAAGGCATGATTCTTTGAGACAGACTGATTGAGTCAAGAGGTGCTACCTCGAGGATATCATGCTAATTTCTCAGAAAAACATTTAGTTTTATTTTATAAAGGTCTAAAAACTTTGGAGTGTGTTTCTCGTAGCAAAAAAATTGTGACAAAAGATTTTATTTATTTCGGAATGAACATTCATTTTCTGTTTCATCATTTTATGATTACTAGATCTGTTCATGATTTTTCTGTTGGTAATTTTATCAACATCTGATATTTGATGAGAAGCTTAATTTGGATTATCAATAAAGATCATTGGTTGAGCTGAGTTTGGGATATTTTTTCTCATCAGAAACTGCAAACCAAAATTGTCACCCGAATCGTCAATATAGGTTTCTTCAGTTTTCAAGTTGGTCTAGTTGGGTGACTAACTATCCATGTATGTATCATGTATACAGACCATACCAATGGAGCTAGAGGGTTGAAATTCAAACACTCGCTCCTTATTATGTCAAGGAAAAAAAAGTTTTTTATATTTTGAAAATTTCACTTAAATAGATCTTCATTGGGGTTTTCGATTTGCAATGAGAGTTTATGCTAAATTGATCGCTTAGTTTGTCCACAGCATTATTCACATTTCTTTTTATCTGGAAATTTGGGCTTTTTTTAAAGGTCACTGCCCAGTAAAAGGTGAGAGAAGTAACTCATCCATTGATTGCCTCTTTTTCCAATTTTTCAATCAATCACCCTCAACATGGCATGCTGTCAAAAGACAAAGGCCGCATGACGGTTTCTATTAAGTGACTAACCCAACCTGTCTTTGATTTGTTTACGTAATGTTTTGCCTGTTTACTGTCTGGCCTTCCTAGACTGTCTTCTGGGATGTTGTTGAATCTTGCTCTGAGAGAGCATGCACATTTATTACTAACATGAGAAATCAAATCAGTCTTATCAATCTTTGACAATTCCTCTTGGTTATTGCTTGATAATGTCTAAAATAGATTTCTTATTGAGAGATTCTTTGAGTTTAACGGCAAAAATAATTATTCTTAAAATCCCCAAATGAATGATGTTTGAAATTCTGATTAAGTAGCAGTTAGAGTATTATTATGTTACAATAAGTTTTTTAAACTATAATCATCTTTGTTGCTTTTTTCTTCCAAACACATTTGCTGGTCAATTCTGCAGCCTTCTTTAGTGGGATAAATAACCTTGGATGAGCTGATTCAATTAGAATTTCCAACAAAACATTTGCATATCATCACTTCTCGTTAAAATGTGTTGAAAAATCTGAAAATGAAATTTATTGAAAATAACTTTGTGATTTCTGAGCTATTTTGTTTTTAAGACTCTGACACAGACTTGTTGATAGACATCTTGACTTGAGGGAGGAAATTCCATTTACTCACATACATTGGTAAATCAATGTTTGCAGCCTAATGGGAAAAAAAGGATGTATTTTCCATAAAAAAAGTTTTTATCTTACACAACAAAATTTATTTTTTAATCTAGACTTTGTCCCTGTCAATGAACTTACCATATTTAACACCATATAAAACCCCATTTCCCCCCACACAAAAGGAACAAAAAGTAGATGAAATCTTTATAGTCCAATCCACATTTGCTACAACTTGTGGTGGAATGGGAAAACTCGGTGATCAATGCATTTTTTCTTGATATTCCTTAATTTGATGGTGAATTCATTACATAGATCAAACATTATACAATGAAAATTTAAGATCAAAATTCAGTTAATGACTAAATATCATGCAGCAAACTTATTGTCACACCCTTGTACATATATATATAAGGACACACATGCACATTGATATATGTATGTATACACACATGTACGCATGCTTATATGCTCTCAGAGGAAGGTCAGTATTTCATCTCTGACTAATTGAAGAAGCATTTAAACTTTATATTCCAACACCAATATGCGGCTAAATTTACCCATAATCCATAATTCTGACACCCTTAACTCTGACGCCTTCTCTGTTTGCATGATGACACCTCCCCACCTTAAGTCTAATCACTCTGACACCAACACAGGTTGCCAAGTTTCAAACTCCCCACAAGAGAAAGTGAAGGGAAGAGCAGAACTTTTGTTTTATACAAACATTGTCCAACAACATTAATGGACAACGTATCAAACAATCAATGATACTTAACCTTTTGGGCACTGGCACAGGCACCACAATGAAAGTGTGTAATTACCTACTAAACTTCATGTCTCCATAAAGATCCCCCGTCTCTCACACAATCTTCACGGGTCACCTCCCCAACTCACACATTTGGGGTTTTCAGAAGGCAGCTAAATGGGCAAAGACTGAGTGCCTGGTCAGGAATGCGTGGAGTTAAAATGTTGGCCTTTGGACAGGTTGGTGCAGGGTTCAAGTGTGATCAATTCCTTCTCTTTGTTAAGACCTTAGGCAAGTCTCTTTATAATCGTGCCATTCACTTAACTACGATTGACGCACTTCCTTGAAATCAATTTTGCTTGAATGTTAATGCTTGGTAATAACTGAGAGGGAAATAAGGAGGTACAGGGTTCAATCCCTGTTGTTGCCAAATCAGCAGATGTATCCTGTCGAAGCTAGGGATAAACACCCCAGATTAGAGGAATAACAAGCAATGAAATATGACAAATCAATTTCTTCCATGAGAATTGTACTTAATATGCTCACTGCTCCCTTGGATCTTTGGACCTTTACATAATGCCCTCAATGTTTTTGTGTAGAGTTACCATTAGTTATTAATCACCACTACCCAAAACAGACTGGTTTAAACACTGTTGATGAGTTTCGGTCATTCATGATAAGAAGATCCCATTAATCCTAAAAAGAAGGATGTATAACCAATGCATCCTCCGAATAGTCACTTACAGAGCTGAAACATAGAACCTTACCGAAAGACTGATCCGCAAATTGAGAACTATACGACGTGCATGTGACAGAATTATGCCGGGCCTCACATGGAGAGACCACAACACAGTACAGTACATCCGGGAAAAGGCAAGAGTCAGGGACATCATAGAATTCATTAAAAATCTCAAATGGCAGTGGGCTGGCCATATTGCAAGAATGGCGAACAACTGATGGACATTGCGACCCCCAAGATCACATGCGGAACCGAGGCCAGCAAAATATTAGATGGAGAGACAAGCTAGACAAATTCAGAAAGTACTGGTTCCACGACGCCCATGATAAAGAAGTGTGGCGAATCCTGGGGAAAGTCTATGCCCAACGACGGACGTTAAGAGACTGATGATGATGATGATGATGATGATGATGATGATGATGATGATGATGTATCTGTATATCTATGTATCTCCGCATCCAGACTTCACACAACCCTAACCATTCTGTGTAGAAACTTGAAAGTTTCCACATACACTCACCTTTTATCGCGTACACAATTGGATCTAGTGCCAAAATATATATAAATTACCAACAAATTTTTGTTTGAAAAACAACATAACAGTTCGATTGAATTTTTTTTTTCATTTAAATGTGGATATTTGTTATAATAGTAATTGACCCTCAATTTGAAAACAAATCAAGAAGTCACTCAATAGAAAGGATCATGTGACCAAAGTCTTTTGGCAGCCCACCGTGTTAGGGAGATCAATTAAAAAACAGGGAAAGGGGCAATCAATGAATGTTACTTCTCTTGCATTTTGCGGGCACTGATCTCTGGAAAAAAGCCTGAATTTTCAATGAACAAGCATAAATGATGCTGGACACAAAAAAATGGATAAATTTATCATATACTTAAATCGTAAATTTAACCCACCACTGAAAAAACGATTAAGGGAAGGAATTTTCAAAAACAAGAAAAATGTTTTTTTCTGGACGTATTGGGGAATAAATGCTGAAATTTCAGCTCTCTCTTTGATACATATATATATGTCTATATATATATATATATATATATATATATATATATATATATATATATATATATATATATATATATATATATACATATATATACATATAGCCAGCCAGCCAGTCAGCCAGACCAACTTAATGATTGAAGAAACCTACATTGACAATTTTGGTTGTCTTTCAAAATAATTAAGATTCCATTTCTTAATCTATTTTTCTCCTCACCCCCCCCCATCCCACCCTTTTTTTTTTGCAAATTTTTCGAAGAGAGAGATAGATAACCGGTGCAGGTTTGAGCTTTAAAACCTCAACTGCTGATTATACCTTATAAAAAAAAAAGGATGTATAACCAATGCATCCTCCCAATAGTCACTTACAGAGCTGAAACATGGAACCTTGCTGAGAGACTGATCCGCAAATTGAGAAGTATGAAAGTATAAAAAATTTTCATTGAAATTTTGATTTTTCGAAAGACATATTGCTAGGAATTTGTAATTCATAGAGAGTAATTCCACGAATTCAGGAATAAATGACATTCTCCAATTGCAAAGTTGCACCACAGAATTTCTATATGTCTTGATAAATCTATTATCTTATTTGACTGTATTGTTAAATAATTTGCAAGTGTAAAAAGTTGTGATTAACTTATTCACTGCCATGGAAGGTCAAGTAACACTTTAGTTACTTTAACTGTTAAGCTCCAAGGGAGGTTATTTACATAACATACCCATTTTTTAAATTCACAACATGTCTTCGCTTTGTCCTCCTCACATCGATGTAATCAATACCTGCTTTACAGCAATGATGTTTAGTTTCTTGGGAATTCCCATTGTTCAAATCTTAGCTTACACATGTCAGCCAAAAAAAGGTTGCAGCTCTAATTGATAAACAATATCTTCAAATGGTAATCTACCAAGTCTTGTGGGTATTCATTTTTTGTGATAATTGTTGTGATTAAAAATCTACCATGTGATAATGATGATGATGATAATGATCTGAACAAGGAAAGAAATGAAAATAAAGGAACCAAACGTCGATATAAATAGTATCTAGGAATGTCTCATCTAAAAGGCCATTTCAAAAAAAGTAAACAGGTCACCTAATCAAAGGTAAGCAACTCGGGATTTGGTATAGAAAAATTGTACCAATGGACAGAAATACATGCATAGATTTGAAAAACAGGTGTGTATTGGTTTTGATCCAATACTAGTATGCAATCTAGGAAATGGTTCCTCATCCTGATACCAAGAACACTTGACAAAGACTAGAGAGTATGCGCCCAAAACGAATAGATATTTGTGAATAAATGAACTTATAGATGAGGAAAATTCTCTGACCATATCATATATGATAATGAAAGGAAGTATTTATCTCCAACTTCTACCAATAACAAGAAGTCTGCTTTTTGCCAAAATATCTTAACTAAAAGGAAAACAGTAATTAGAATCTAAACTATTGCATCCCAAAATCCTTTCAAGAGATAAATCTTTGGTAAAGGAGTAAAAGGGATTTTTGGAACATCTGCTCTATGTTATCTCCTTTTCAGTGTTCGTCTAAGTCACTGCATCGTTAATAACCAATAAGTGGAAATAAGTAAAATTGGTTTAAGTAGCTACCATTTTTCCAAAGATGACTTGATATTATGCATAGGTAATTCATCTTTTTTTTCACAGTGCATATTAATTAATTAGATTAATAATTTTGAAAGAGATCACAATACATAGAATTAAAAAAAAAACAGTTGCGCCTGAGTAATTAACACCCAATATTTTTGTGAGACAATTAGATTTTCTCACTATACTGACTACGCCAAACTATCGACTCCAACTTGTGGTAGAATGAAAAGAAAAATCAATATATTTCATAATGTAGACTTTACAGAATTGAAATAGAATTTTATGACAATCATGGATTAATATAAATTAATTCTCTTTATCTTGGTTGTTTTTTCTATACTGCCCAAACAATTACAGTCCACGGGGGTCCAGATTCACCCCCGCTTGAGGGATGAAAAAACTTTCACCATTTTGTGATATTTTCTTGGATATTTTTCAGTGTTTGTTAATTCTGTTTTCTTTTTATCATTCTTTTCAACTTCAACTTAATTAAACAAACAAAATAGAAAATTTATGAAATAGAGTGAGAAATCCTAACAAACAGACCAAATTTGCAAAGCACTTGAAAACAATGGAAGTTTATGGATTTTGAAATACATGAATGATATTAAATATAATCACACCCACTGAGTGTGGGGTGAAGCAAAGGGCCCATAAAAAATTGATTCTTTATTATTGTTCCTGTCTGTACCTGAATTCATTTTATTGTTCTGTCTGGTGGCTTCTCATACCAATAAAACTTGTTAATCACTGCTATACACAATAGACCAATTTAAACACTGTTGCTGGCTTTATTTACCACTGCTATCAACGACAGACAAGTTTAAGCACTGTTGCTAGGTTTAAGTTATTCATTTGTTCTGACATTTATATGCATCTAAGTATTTATGTATCCAGATTTTGCCAAGCCTTGACGGTTCATCACAGAAACTCTTGCAGACATATGCTGCAAGAGGTGAAAATGTATTTTTATATTTTGAAAATTCCCCCACCTGATTGTGTTTTTAGTGGGGTTTCAAAATACAATGTACATATATGCTAAATTGGTACCTTAGTTTGTGTTTGGCACTGTTCACGCTTATTTTTGTGAAATTCAGGCTTATTGATTGATCCCCTTTTTGTCTAATTTTTAAATCGATCATCCCTAACATGGCACGCTGCTTAAAAACCTGAGGGTTTTCATTGAGTAACTAAGCAGACCTATTTTGTTTTTTTTTGTAGGGGCGGTGTTTAAATCAAGAATTTATAGTTTGAATACTATGTATGAATAGATTAAAGTTTTTGTTCATTTTTTAGTAATACCATGTGACACTAAGAAAAAATAAAAACTTTGAGCTACCCATCATAGTACGGTTTATAAATTAAAGTTTCTGGTCATTTTTTAGTAATGCTCTGTGGTTCAACAATTTGCGGCACATAACCACTTGGCACAAGGATAACTTTGCGCACAATATTTGAGGGTATCTCCGCACAAGGACCAACAAAAACAAACAATGGAATTAAAACAATTCATTAAGATCAAAAAATTTTCATAATTTTTTGAGTAATTAATACGCAATTAATTCAATAATTTCTAGTTTACAGTTACAAACTATAAACTATCCATTTATGGTGTTGTTTTCTTTTTAAGTTTCTATTATCACACCAACAATAGAATCAATGGTAGCATCAAGATTTGAAGTCATGTAAAAAAATTCCATTGGAAAATATTTATGATCATAAATCTTTTTAAGACATTACTGGCATTTTATATAGGAAAATATCTAAAATTAAGTAAAAAACATGCAGAAATGTCTAGATTCTCTAGAATGAGTTGAAATATTCTTACCATGGACTTTTTTAACACTATTTAACACGCTATTTTTAGAAGGTTTGATTTTGATTATAATTTCAAAGGAACCATATAAAGTTAACCATGAAGAAATACTTTTGCAAACTCACAGAGAATTTCAAAGCCATCATAGACTCCACACCATGTTGGTTGGTTTACGTTTTCATCTAAAGTATTAATCTTTATTAAAAACTTTGATTAAAGGACGCATTCATCAGAAATCAATGCAATAATGAGATAAAAAGCCTGCTTTTTGTTTTTTATCAACATTTTTGTACATACAACCAGTCACAACAAAAGAAACCTAATGAAAGGTGTGCTCTTGAAATGTAGCACACCTCTACTTCTTATCATCGAACTCCTGCAATTGGGTTTTGATTTCATTTTAGTACATAACAACAATGAAAGATGACAGTGACAATTACCAGATCAAAAACCAATGATGTCATTCACAAATGACAGTGACACAATGATATAGGCAAAAACTGATAACGAATTCATTCCCGTTTCTAAAACCCAACTCAGGTGGTATTGTTTGCTAAAGTTTGCAAAACCAATTTACAGGAACAGCTAATTAACACGTTGATATGAGACTTGTAATTTTTGAATAATATTGTATGGAGAAATGAATTCTGTTTTGTTTACCTTTTAGATTTTGATGAAGTAAGGGAGTTTGATTCCAGTGCAGCTAAGCTTGTTTTTATTGCTTTTCTTTCCCAACCCCACAGTCTGCTTAGTACCACACCCTGATACAAGTAGCCATGGAATAAAGATCTAAGCACAAAGTCCAAACATTTTGTTATTGAGGACAGAAAGATTACTTTCAAATGTTGATCTACAGTTATATTATTGCTATCATCAATATCAAATTGATATTCATGATAATTTCTTTGCTGGGTGTGCTAAAAATTTGATAATTACAGGAATTTTGAAATTTTTTACTGCTGAAAAACTTTTTCATTAATTCTCTTATTTCTTTTTATGTTTAAAAGATTTTTTTTTTCTAGATTTTCATTCTTCTTAAAATTTTATTTCTTTTTTTATATATTCACCTTTTGTGGCATTGAATGAGCAAAGACGTGAAACCTATTTACAATCTTGACCTGTTTATACTATGAAGACTTTTACTGTCCATAGCTTTTTACTGATACTGAATTATCTTTGCGTCTTTGTGCATCTGTAATTCAAAGCACACCCATGATATAAACCACGATATGCCACTGATATACATATGTATGTATATACATGTATGTATATATATATATATATATATATATATATATATACAGTAACATATATATATATATATATATATATATATATATATACATATCTATATATATAAATGTATATATATATACACATACATGTATATGAACATATATGAATATATATATATGTGTGTATATATATCTGCATTTTTTGATATACACATATATATATATATATATATATATATATATATGTACATATATATATATAAGCGTGTATAGTTTCATTTTCATGTGTTATAACTACTGAAAAAATAATCCCTCGTTTTATTGATTTCTGATCAATTAAACATTGAACAGTCATTTTATTCACTAGAAATTAATTTAAGGAGTTTAAAAAAGATGATTTCCATAATATAATCAATCGAGGAAAAAACTGTATTTCAGAACATTTCTAGTTCACTTGGTGCTTTATGAATCTGGCCTGGTACTAAAGTTATATCGGTCATACAAATATTGATATGTCAGTAAGTCAATAAATCTATTGCCTCATGATAAAAAAGGCATTTGTTTTATACAACAATTATTTATTTTCCAACATAATGTCTTTCTTTTCTTAGCTTCTCAACATTCACAATTTGAGAAAGATAAATTTAAGGTTTCTTATTGAGAAAAGGGTAATTTGATTAACTGCGAATATTATTTCTTATGCTTAATTATTTTTCTTTGTTGCCATGTGTCATTTCAGTCCATCATTAAATGGACATACCAATAAAAGGTGTGAAAAGATTATATGCTTTAAGACCAGTCACACTCCAAAAATGACCGTTCACTACTGGTCAAAAGTATCACCTTTCAACAAAGCATCCTAATTAAATTATATAAACAAAAATTTTCTAAGTCAGAAACAAAGTTCATCACTCATGGTATTTCATTTCTGTGTCCAGGGTTGGTCATCTTTAATTAACTGTTTGATGAGCGAGTGGTCAATAATGGACAATGATTAAGCTTTCCATGAATTCCTGTTTCTCAATTGTTATAAGAATTATATCTTGGGATTTTGGAGGGCTTACTGCTTTTGATGTAGGGAAACTAGAATGATTGCTTTTTTGTATAAGTAAATACAATTTAAAACACTCACACATTTTGCGTTCTTGAATTAACTTTTGGTTTTGATAAAAACAACGCAAAATGAGGTTTAGAGTTAGAAAAGACCTTTTTAGAATCAAAGCAAGAGATAGCAGTCATTGAATCATGAGTGTTAATCAGAATCTTTAGTATTACAAGAAATGGGAATTTGAGGACATGCAAAAATAATTTCATAAGAAGAAAAATCATTAAGAATGTAGCTATATGGTTACATGACACCTACATGTTGGCTTTTGGAGCCCAATCAGTAAAGCACTCTCTCATTCACAACCTCTCAAGGATAGAGAATTTGAGTTCAAATCATGTTGGAAGCTAATTCTTTGTTCCTAGTATCATGGTATTTACTTAGCAGTCAGAGCATGTAAAAAAAGTTACAAATCAAAGCAACAAAATTAAGATAAAAGTTTGTCAAAAATAATAATGATAATGTTTTATGAAAGAAACATGGACAAGTGATGATTATTATGTCATAGTATTACCAGGTATAAATGAGCAACAGAAATAATATAGTCAGACAACTCAAGACTATAATGTCTTATCACTATCATGTATGAATAAGGATCAAAAATGAAATGGAAGAAACACTAGTCAAAAATTATTGATTGAAAATGCTTCGTCTAAAATTTTGAACAAGAAAAGAGAATTTAACTTAGAAATAACCCAAAGTGTCTTTACTAAAAGACAATCATGAAGAATGAATGTTTTATCCATCAGTGTCACTAAAGTTGATGTTTATTTATAATTATGAGCAACTAACGTCAAAGAAAAGTATTTTGTTCAAACCACAGCCAAATTTTAGTTAGTGATTACATTTTCAAATTTTGTTGTTGGATTCTATTTTGAATTCAGTAAAATGAAAATTAAGGATCAAGTGTAAATAAAGAAGTCTCAAAGACAAAAATGTTCAAATGTCCAATTTTTATAATATTTCTAGGTGAATATCCAAAGATTACCATTATGGTATGAATGGAGTTTTCAGATTTTAACAAATATGGTAATTCATTAATTTTGCTTTTATACAAATTATGTATGATATATCTTCACATGGTATAATACAGTGGTAGACAATGTACAGCCTGCAAAGCAGATTTAGCCTACAAAGGGATTCTGTGAGGTCCGCTAGCAAATATTACAATACTATGCTTATTTTTCGTGTTTCAAAGATTTTTGCTTTAAGTATAATGCCTTGACTGATATAAATTCTGTCCAAATTCAGTTCATCAATTACTAATTGGCATCCTTGGTTAAGCATAAATAATTTTATAGCATGCGTTATTCATTGATTTGTGGCAAAATGTAACTAGATTTATTTAGGTGGACAATTCTCATAATTCAACATCTTTTATTCATCAATAAGTAAACTAGCTGAGAAAAAAAAGGTTGCTGAACCCTTGTTATGATCTGGAGAATCTCGAAGTTATAATGATATTGTAACTAACAGTAGGATTGAATTATATGAGCCAGGGAGCTGCGGGGTACAAGTGCCTCTCCAATTATACGTTATAAATTTTGTGCAAATCTGTGAAATTCTGGCAAAACTGTTGACAAATTTGGGCAAATAAAGCCCTTTGGCCTCCTTATAGAAAGAGTTCCCATTTGCCTCTAACCTAAGATGACGGAAAATGATTACTCATTAAAGATGTGCATTTATATGAGGCAATTAAAAAGTCAATTAAAAAGTATGCCTTTCAAGATGTAGAAAACCATTTTATTGGTATGTCTACATATTTTACTGATTGATGTAGAAGGGTGGAGATGGTTTTACAGTTAGCTGCATGCAAAATGGAATCGTCTTTATTTGCTCTTATGCATCTCTTCTTCTTTAGCTATGGGTAAATAGCAGAGCAGATTAGGCTCTTTAGCCTTAGTTTGCAACCAGTCTTGGAGATGGACAACTCTGATTTTAAACTTGATGTTCAGCCTCTCATCCAAGTGGAAGAAATCATACATTCATATAAGCATAAATTGCCACCAAATAATCTTTTCTTTAGATTTCTATTGTTAATGACTGTCCTCTCTATTTGCTAAGGGCTTTCCCATTTATAAAAATCAGGTCTATGGCCAAAGTGATTGCCTTCTAAGAAATCACTGCTAGGCAACTACATTAAATGGCTGTTCATGATGCTCCACGTCATAAATAGATCAGGCCTTATACATGCATCATTTAAGGCCTCTTTCTCAAAATTCAAAAATCAGATCCAACCTTTACATTTATGGGTTTGCAAAATTTATTTCAATCGAGCTAGGAAAATCGTTTTTCTCTCGTTCATTGTTCACATCCAAAAATCTGCCAATTCTATTCCAAAGTTGACTATACTTACCCATTAAGCAATCTTGCATCTTTAGATAGTTATTTTAGAGTCTCCATTTGTGTATTTAATAGGCTTCTGAGGTTAATGGACCCATCTAATGGACTGGATTAGAACTAATCGCCAAATTTAGGAAATTATGTCTGTCTCGATTAAACTCATGGCCAGAGGTTCTGAGAAGTTCTTTCTCGCACCCAGGGTGAGTAGTGTGGAAACAAAATGGCTGCGAAAAAGTTCCTTATTTGGTTTCGTGCTGTTGATCTTTTGACTTACTTGCATATTTTTGCCTATTTTGATAATTTTATTCTTTCGGCTAAATTGAATTTATTTTAAATTGGGTCACATATAATTCTCTTCCAACGGCTTTCTCTTTTACTTGATGTAGTAGTGTTCAGATTACAAATTTTAATCATTCATGCATTTCAGTATCCCCTTCCTGTCCCACACTATCTCTCTTTCTTAACACATACACACACACACACACATACACACACACACACACATATATATATATATATATATATATATATATACTAGCATAGAATCCGTTAAGAAATGTTCCTTTGTTTTAGACGGTTACTACTATGATAGTACAATAATGATATGGTTGTGATATAAATAAATGAATAATCATATTAACTAAATATTAAATTTGAAAAATTAAGTACAAATGCTTTTTCAATCCATCTATAAATTCTTTCATCAAGTCAAAGTGATCCACAATTTCGGGTGACTAAAAACAAAAGATCACCCTTCTATTTATATTCCAAACTAAATTAAATAATAACATAGTCTCCCAATGTTTTTTATTTTTTTGTTTTTTTAATTCTTTCCATCTATCCCGGCTGCCCCTGGCGAGGTAACTGCTTTGATGTCAATATCATCATCCCCTCCCTTCCTAATGTATACAATCTGACTGAAATAAATCATGCTTTAATTTTCCCTCCTTTCTATCACTGTAGCGTTGATTGCTCAGTATGATACTAGACTGCAAGGCTCTGCATCAGCCATTTCCATTAAATTTTATGAATCAGTTTGGTTTAGCGTGACTGAATAGACTGAATAGATAAACCTGCAAACCAACAAAA
This sequence comes from Thysanoteuthis rhombus, assembly GCA_963457665.1. NCBI lineage: Eukaryota > Metazoa > Mollusca > Cephalopoda > Oegopsida > Thysanoteuthidae > Thysanoteuthis > Thysanoteuthis major. The sequence goes on along the minus strand of OY735201.1, from coordinate 68,264,897 downwards.
TTGATGACATGGACTTTTATATAATAATATATATAAGAGAGAATAGAGCACAGTGGATAAGAAAAAATTAATTGTTGGTCTTATGGATCCCCCGAGATCACATGCGGGACCGAGGCCGGCAGAATATTAGATGGAGAGGCAAGCTAGACAAATTCAGAAAGTACTGGCTCCGTGACACCCATGATAGAGAAGTGTGGCAAATCCTGGGGAAGGTCTATGTCCAACAACGGATCTTGAAAGACTGATGATGATGATGATGATGATGATGAATTGTTGGTAGAAGCTAATTTTATCAATGTATTTGGGTAAAAAAAGAGAAAGGACAACTCTGGAGAATGGGAAATAGGTTATATGAAGATAAAAAAGCAATATCTCTCCAACTTGGCAGCTGACAGGCACTTGTATATTTTATCATTTCTGATCCACTGGACCCTAGCTTTAGTACACAGTGAATCATCCCTCTGGGAACAGTGGGTTAGCAAATGATTGACTGATTCAAAGGAGTTCCAGAGTCAAACCATCATCATCAGTCTTTTAATGACCGTTATTAGATATAGACCTTCCCCAGGATTTGCCACGTGTCTCTATCATGGGCGTCGCAGAGCCAGTATTTCCGGAATCTGTCCAGTTCATCTCTCAATCTTGTGTTCTGTCGGCCTTGGTTTCATTGGTAATCTCTAGGGATCCATGTTGTGGGACGTGATGTCCATCGGTTGTCTTTCATTCTTGCAACATAGCCTGCCCATTGCCATTTGAGTTTTTTAATAGTTTCTATGATGGTTTGAGTGAAACCAACTATATTCTATTAAAGTATTGTTGAAAGTTATAAAAGGTGACCATAAAAATCTCTAAAACATTGATTGGCAAAATTTGGACTCACGAAAGGAAAGACAAAATCACTTTCACACTGTCTCAGAAGCGATTTTGAGAAGGAAAAAAAAACGATGATGATATAAAGATGGAATTAGAATATTCTTTTAGTTTATAAACTAGATGAAATGATCGTAATCTGTTTAATTTTCTATGGTATCTTTTTACCTTCATCTAAATTCCCTAGATGCTTATTATTGTTACTTTTTACTCAGGCCAATTACTCTCTTGCAGTGAGCAAAACAGCGTTGATTGGAAAATTTTTAAAAAGTGGAATAAATGTATTTGAAATGGATTGACAGGATCAATTTTAATCTAAAAAATTGAAGTGACTCAGTCCTGGAGGTGATCCACTGTGCCCCAAATCACGGTGCTCCACGCATACCATTGAGAAACATAACCTTACAACTCTGCAAAGAGCAAGCTCAGTGATTGCAGTTTGGACAAAAAATAATTCTAACACAAGCTTAATTTCAACACATTGCAATATTAAAAAATTCTGAATGGTAGTGACTCTATAATGAGAATACAAGTACCTCTGAATATTACTTTTGGCTTCAAATTAGGTCCTTTAGCTTGCACACTGTACAGCAATGCTCAATTAGGCAATTCTTTCACAAAACAATATCGCATATGTGTTGACTTGAAAAAAATGATAGTAGCCAACCTGTTGTGCATTATCATTTAAAAGAAAATCTTAGTGATTCATTGTGCCCCGTGATCCACTGTGCCTTGGTTTCCCCTATAGATATAAAAGTTGGGTACTCTCACTACTTCTGTGATATCACCTATTATGACTTCTTATTTAGTTAATTGCCAATGTATAAATGGAAGATAACAGTTGAGTATTCAAGGAGGTTCGAATTATCAGTCTCACTTTTGTGTGATTGCGGTCATATTCTGAGGAGAGCCTCATTCGGGATGCAGAGTTCAGAGTCATTGTGAAAAGGAATGAGAGTAATATCACAATGAACTGGAGTTATGGTTCAAATAACCAGAAGTTCTTTGTTACTTTGTGTGACCAGAGAACAATTTGGCAAATAGGATTGTATCAATTTTACATAGATGACAAGAGAAACGGCAGATATATCAATATATATATATATATGTATATATATATATATATATATATATATATGTATTTGCACACACAAGATCATTTTGTATTGTGGTAGGTTTAGGGTGTAGCTCTTCCTTAAACATATCAATAATTGTTAGAAACTAGGAATTTTTGCCAGTAGACATCCTCTTCCTGTCATATCATCATACATCCCACTAAAAATCATGACTTAGATGGTAAAGCTATCCCTTCAGGCATTAAGCACTGAGCATATTCAGTAGACATCATTATAAGAAATATGCAACCATTTCTCTAGAGTAGTTCTGGAATGGTTTTTATGGTGATAGAGTGTCAGAATTTCATGGGAGAGGAAGGTTCCATAAAAAGGAGATTTCAGTTTACTTTATCAAAATGTATGCACATCTCTTTAATTGAAATAAATCTTTTTGAAGATTCTCTCTTGATTAATTAAGCGAAAACTATTATTTTTTGCTAAATCTCAACAATTTTTTAACTGGAAAACCACCTTCACAAGACAAAAAAGAAAGAAAATAAAGATTGATTAAATCTATCCATAATAACTTAATCCTGTAAAAATAACAAGTGACTTCCATATCCATTAACAATCAATAAGCCAAAACCTGGATTACCCCACACACACAAGCTCATATGAATTTGCTGAGCTTTTTTTTTATATGACATTAGTTTGATTGGCTTCCATCAAGGTTGTCAATGGGCATAACAGCTTTTTTCTTACACTACTACTATTTATGGGAAAAAGATTTCTCCATTGTTCACCTGCTTAATCTTTTCTCCCTGATCCATCATGGCATGCTTGTAATGATAAAACTTATCGTCATGATATGCCTTAATAAAACAGAGCAGAGAAGAGTGGATTCTTGCCTATTCCAAGGACATAGGTTCAGAGTGAATGCATCAGAGTTGTAGACTGTTAGTAAAAGAAAGTTATCCTGAAGTAAAAGGAGTTTGTTTGAGGCTTTGAAAATCAAGCTATACACCTTTCTTTTTTTAAAGCTGAATCAGAATGTACCTTCTATGATTTTGATGATTGCTATTATTATTTGTAATTAGGAATGAGTTGAGCTGGTCAGTAAATTTTCTACTGTACCTTTTCTCTTTGAAACCTTTTTCTGTTCAAGAGAGACCTTTCATTTTTTAAATGAATTGTTCTCATGAAGAAAGTTATCGAATAGATTAGCTAAAGCATCGCCCTAACAACTAATGCAACTGTAGTTTTAGTTCCATTCATTTGTCTTCTAAAAAACTTTGAAAATATCATTTTATGATAAGCATAATTAGCCTAGATAAAAATCATCATTTCTGACTCTCATAGCCTGTAGCCTTAATAAAGCTGTAACGAGGCTGATATAATTATGATGTCTAATTGATTGTTACTTCTCTTGTCTTTGGTGAGAGTTTCTTTTATGTGTATCTCTTCAATCTTATAATATCTACTTAGAGTTTAGTTTTGTTTACAATTTGAATATTATTTGGACGTGTTCTGTCAACAGAAAAACTATTGCAGTCAACAAGGAAGTCATACTGTATGGTCAGTTCCGGCTGAGTCAGTGGGAAATTTGGGTGACAATGTTAGAGTTTGGAAAGGACAAAACTAATGTGAAAAAGAAAATGAATAAATGCTTATTTAAAACTTACTTTGTATCATATTTTTATCTTTTGTTTTATTATTGTATTATGATTTTTCTTTGAAATTTGAAGAAGAATTTGAAAAAATAAACAGATAGGAAGTTCTTTTGAATAGTCTCATTTGATTACTATTTTAAATTTTTTTTCAAAATTGTTTCCACTGTCATGCTTAAAAAATGTTTGTACTCATGAAATTTCTTTAAAAAGTAATTTCTAATAATTTGATGAACTTTTCAAATAAAAGATTTTGGATTTTTTAAATGGGAAATATGAAATATTTTCTACACATCATTTTTCTCTTCCTTTTTAAAATCGTTTGTGCTTCTCATTCTATTCCAAATAAATTACATTTTTTACTTCTATTTCTTCCCAAATTATAATCCATTTTTATTTTCTAATCTCTTCCCTGACACATTTATACTTTTTTCTTCTTTTTTCTTTTATACCCTTTCTCACTTTATTTCTTGCATCTATGTATATATATATATATATATATATATGTATATATATATATATATATATATATATATATGTATATATGTATATATATATATATATATATATATATATATATATATATATATATATATATATATATATATATATGCGTATGTGTTTGTGAGTGTGTGTTTGTGCTTGTGTGTATGTCTGTATATGTATGTGTGTGTATAGACTATAGGCTACAAAAACAAACGATAATTTGCAATTCGTTAAGTAATAACTAACATGCACAGAACTATTAATTTTGTCTATTTTCATTCTGACCACTAGGGGTCCACAAAAGTATTATTGGGGGTCCATGGGCAGACCTTTAAAGGATCTTTGGGTTCATGAGCTTCTTGTGTAGATGGCAGTGACATAGCTAGAGATACGAGCATTTGACAAAGAGGAGGGCTCGGATTCTTAAGAAGCACCCCTCAAAATTTGAGTGAGATTTGTTATTGAATAACGTTTATAGAAATACAGAAGGTGAAGTATTATTCATAAAGCTTTTGCCCTCTTCATTTCTCTTGGATAATTCTTGTAGAATTTTTAAAAATATTTTTTCAAGATTTTCTTTTTTCAATATTTTTTAAAGGTTCTTCAGATATATTATATTCCCAGAGCTCTGACTCCCCCTCCAGTTGTAAGGTCTGTGGATCCCATGTGCCACATCTGATCTATGCCATTCTTATCCTCTCAGTTGGTTCTTATATATATATATATATATATTTATATGTATGTATGTATGTATGTATGTATGTATGTATGTATGTATGTGTTTTTTAGATCTTAACTGTCAAAAATGAGAACTTTCTTCAACTGTCTCTGTTCATCATCTATCTCGGAGTGTTTTTATCAATTCGTTTTTGTCCTGAAGAGATTTGGATTGATAGATAGATGGATGCAAACACTGACCATGTATCAATCTATCAATCCAAATCTATTTACCTATCTATCTATCTATCTATCTATCTATCTCTCTATTCATCAAAAAGGAATACTACTCATAGTTTGGTGGGAATTACATATAGTGACAATCAATTTTTCATTTGATGAAACATGGTCAACCATTATCAGTTTTTTTAGTAGTTCTTCCTTCCATCTCCATCAATTTTTAGTTGCTTTTTATTACAACCTACTCAGTCTGTCAGTCTACTGCAGTGGGTAAATGCCAGAGGTCACAAAAGGTTATCCTTCATTTCTTATTTGCAGTTTACTCACTACCATAGATTGATGGTCTGAATAAGGTGCAATAAAAAAAAAAAAAGAAACTAAAAATTCAGATGAAAGAAAATACTGGTCAAAAATTAGTAATGTTTGTTATTTGATGGAAAAGACCTACAGAGGGTTTATAAGACACTAAAAAAAGATTTTATTGCATGAAGTCATTTAAGCGCTGGAAGTGACACATTCAGTGACAGTACAATTCAAAGATGGCAGAAAAGTGATAGTGGCCAACAAAAAGACTTGCGACAAACCATGGATTGGAAATGTGTGCCCCACATTAAAGCAGTATTCCCCAGATGTCTTAGTGAGGGATGTCTTAATACAAAGATGACTTGTACTGGTTTTTATATCAGAAAACGCCAGTACCTTAGATTCATTTACAAATAGCCATAGAAAAACATCACCCAAAGTAGTAGCAAATGAGAAAAATTCTCCTAAGGAGTACAGATGAAAAATATCAAATAATGTTGGCGTTTTTTTTTATTGGAGGGAAGAAAATACAATTGGGAAATCAAGCCCATTGGTCGTAACACTTCTGCCAATTGTGGACGAACATCTCTGTAGATGTAAACCATGTGACCCTTATGATGACCAGGCCTTCAGGGATATTCAGCCGAGGTCATATGATGTGCTCTGAACCAAGATTCACTTAGGAAAATACTGGATGGAAGAGAAAAAAAAGAAAAAAAAGAACCATAAAAACTAATGAAAGTATAAGAGAAATGTGTCATGATTTTTGTCGGCTTTTTTTCATTGGTCAGAATTTGGTTTGTGTCCATTGAAACATTTTTGTTATTAGATGTCTCATAACATGTCGCATGCAATATTAGGGTTCTGTGTAATTTTCAGAAATAGATTCTTTGCTGTCAGGGTGACTGTATGAGAACAAATCAAGTAAAGAGGAAGAGAGTAAAATAGAAGCTGAGGATGAGGGGGGTGTGGGAAGGGGAAGAGGAGGAGGAGAGGGAAGGAAGAAGGAAAAGTAGGGAAGGAAATGAAAGGAAGAATGAAAGAGGGAAGGAAAAAGATTGAATGAAATAAGAAGAATGAGAAATAAAGACATAAATGGAAATCTGAAATTTAAAGGGAGGAATAAAAAAAGAGAACAAGACTGAAGAAAAATAAAGCAAAAAAGGAAGGAAATATAAAAAAAGAGGAGAGGGAAGACCTTGACAGAAAACATGAAAGAAAACAATGGAAGAAGATGAGGATAAGAAAGATCGGAAAGTTGAGACAAAATCAAAGTTGAGAAGGAAGGAAAAAAGTGAGCAGAATGGGATGAAAAGTTAGAAAGAGAGAGAAAGAAAAAGAAATGCATGAAAAGATGAAAAGATGAAAAGATGAAAAAGAAAAAATTGTAGCTGTGGTTGGAAAAAGAAGAGAGAAGAGTAAGAGGTAGGGTAAATATGTAGAGGTAAGAAAGAGGAAAATGAAGAAAGTAAAGAAGAGAAGAGAATGTAGGAATAAGGAGGAGAATGAAAGAAGATGAAAAAATGAGTGAAGAAGAAGAAGAAGAAGAAGAAGAAGAAGAAGAAGAAGAAGAAGAAGAAGAAGAAGGAAACAGGTGGAGAAATGAAGTAAAGAAGAGAATGAAGGAACAAGAAAGGAATGAAGAAATAAGACAAGATAGATAAGAAGAGAAGTTGAGGGGGAAGAAGTAGGAATGAAGAAAAAAAAACAAGAAAAAGGAGGAGAGAAATTTTATAGAAAAGAAAATAGGAGATAATGAATTTGGATATAAAAAAGAATAGGAAGAAAATGTTAGGTCCGGGAGAAGCAAGAGATATGGAATAATAAAGAAGTGAAGAAAAAGTAGAAAAGATTGAAAAATCATTATATGAGAAGCTGTAGAGAAATAAATGGAGGAAGGCAAGGAAAAAAAGAAGGAAAAAAAGAAGAAAAGATAGAAGGTAAAAAAGACAAAGAAGAAATTATATCCTGAGCCTATTGACATAATTAAATAATGATGGATTACTATTTTGTGACACATTCAAGACAAATATCATCATTCATTGGACGCTGTTAATTTTCTCAGCATCCACTCACCTGTGAAGACTATTCCTCTACCAATCTTCACAAAAGTCTCCATGAATTTGAAAACAGGTAGATTAAGATGTCTACCTTTCTGTACAATCAAGCATAAAACAAAAATATTATTTCCACTTTGCATATAGGAAAGTATTTCCAGAATCAAAAGGTTGTTGATATTTTTTTTATAAACCATAGAAAGAAAACAAAAAAAAAAATTCAGATTGATAAATTGATTGAACAAGCGATTTATCGATTTAGTTTCAAGAACTGGTCTTTATTTTTCCTCGACTTCTTTAAGTATTTGTCCTTTTCCTGTCTTCTGTTCTGAGAGTTCGTCTGACAGTCTAACTTTTTGTATTTGTTGTAACATGTTGAATATTCCGTGGCCTTCCTCTGGTGTAGAATTCCCATATCAAAAGAAGGTGTGTTGTTTTTTCATGGTTCCTTTTAGATCTAGTACTATTTTTCTGGTTTGCACAACTGAAAAAAAAAAAGACTTTCCCCCTTCAGTCCCTCTACATGGATTAAACACTTGAAGAAGGCTGTAGAATGGATTAGCCAGAACATTGTTGTAACAACAAAAGCTCTGAACTGGATGAGTTCAATAGTCTGAATATCTCTTGGAATGACAATGACTCTTCTCAAAATTCTATTCAGTTTATTTCATCCATGAACTGCTTCTGTCATGGATGGAGACGTAAGAGCAGAAGAAGCCAAAATCCTCCAATTTGCAGCCAACACCAAGAGTTTATTTGTTTCCTTGTCTATATAGTCTTTCAATAAGCTTGTTATGTCACTCATTTACCCTCTGAGTTCATGACTAACAGCTACATACTGTAGATCACAGTATGAATTACTCCTAGTCCGTACACTTGGCTGTTGAGATCCACAGGACACCCTCCAATCAAGGTGACCAGTTGCTGCCATAACTCAAAATTACAGAAGGCAAACTTCTATCAAAGCATGAATATTTTTGCTGCATTAAATACAAATGCTTGTATCATTTTTTTGCCGTGAGAAAGCTCCATTTACCCCACAGTAATTTTTTTAGATCAGTATCTTCATCTTTGTTGTTTCAATGACTGTGTTTAAGCTAGTGCACTCACTGGTATTTGTCATCTGTTGTTGTATCGAATCATTTCCAAGGAGTTTTTACCAGCATCCTTTACCTTATTGAAAATATATCATTTTTGAAGGAATGGAAATGAATAATAAAATACAGAAACAAAAAAAAAATGTAATTACAATATATCTGGTGTGTAATTGAATTGAAAAAAAATATCTTGATTTTTTTGTTTCTTATCAAACATTTATTTATACCCTCACGCAGACTATTGTCCTTACCTTGATTTTTATGTACAATGGTAAAGTGGATAAAAGCATTGGTTAAGTAATCTAGTAACTTCCCTGGCAGGCTTGGGTTCACATCCTTTGGTCAGGTAGTCATGATCTTTGGTTCAAGGACGAATTAACTGATATGATATATTGTAACAGTGAAATGAGAACAATCTACCCCTGTGGAATGAGTCAAATATTTTGTTTGAAATTCCCAGAAGGATACCAACTAACTATAACAAACATCTGAAAAAAGCCAGAAGGTGCAACAGCCAAAATGTTGAGACTGCAATCACCAAGATGAGAACGATAGATAGTTCTTTCAATTTTTTTCATTGGGAACAGTATTATTACACACCAATTTACTGTCTTCACTTGGGTTGATATAGTTAAAACATTTTGACCACTGTACACTACCGTCTTCTTCAGGTGCCTGTCATAGTTGTTTCCCTTCTGAAGGAGGCTCGTGGATAAGATTGCTGAATTTACGTGACTATAAAACCCGTGATGAGGTTGCTAGTCCTAGTAAATCAGTGGATAATAATGATAATTTTTCAGAAACTCAGACAAAAATTTATCTTATCATATTCTGATGTTTTTGATCCTAAAATCATGAGACCAAAAAGATTTTAGGATACATATAATATATATATATATATATATATATATATATATATATATATATATATATATATATATATATATAATTATTATTATTATTATTATTATTATTATTATTATTACTATTCCTGTAAGTTTTTACTTCATATTCTGTAAAATGAGATGTCATTTTAATATGTGCTTAAAAGACTTCTCACGTGTGACAGTTAAATAAGGAAAGCCATGCTCAACATAATATACATAATTATTAGAACTAAGGGATTATTTTTTCAAATCTGGAATGGACATTCCATTTTGGACATTCCGTTTTAGCCATCAGATTTCCAAAACAGAATTCTATGATCTTATTGTCAGAGCCACATGGTTGTTAGTTCTGAGAAGCCCTTCAATAAAACAAGACAAATAACAAACTTGTGGTTTATGGCTGGAATGAAAGTTCTTTGAAATAAGGACAAATATCCAAATTCAAATAATCACAATCATAAGTCTTCTACTAGATGAAGTTGTAATTGTGAGTTCATGCAATGGAGTATCAGTTCTTCTAAATGATGTTCTTGGGCAATCATACTCTATGCTTGAACACACAAAACAGAATATTCTTGTGTATATTACAATATTTATATCTATCAATATACGTAACAGAATTTGAATACATATACATTAACACATTGACAATATTGTTATTAGCTTCTAAAATTGTATGTTTGTGTGTGTGAGTCTTATAGATGACATTTCTGTTACACTATTCAGTTGACATTCTATTAACTTGCAATAAATGTTCTGAATAGGAAGATGTTAAGTCCCTAAGTTTTCAATTATAGCAAACTTTTTTTAAGGAAAGCAAAATCTCAAATTGTACTTCTCTCATGAATTCAATGACAAGGCATGTTCAGGGGAGTAATTTTTATTCGTGTTTTTTACAGTTTTTCATTTGCTAAATTTTTCAAGTTTCTCTACTTGAACAAATTTGAAGTTATTTTGATAGACATCTTTTCAAACAAAATTATCATACTGTCAACTTTATTATTGATTTAATCTTTCAAAAAATAGTATCTCCAAAAGAATACTAAATTTACAATTTTTAGTGATATTGTTGAGTCATAATGATAATTATAATGATATTATAGCTATAATCTTTATATATAAAAGGGAATGTTTGTATGTCTGTGTGTTCTAGGTTACTGAACCTAAGAAATTTGTTATAAAGTTGTTTCTTTCACACTGGAGGTCATTGGCTATCTGACTTTTTCTGAGTACCAAAAATCAATCAGATTAAAATATATTTTAAAAATTTTTCCAAATTTTTGCTTAAGGGAGAGCAACAAATTTTTCAAAATACATTCAACAGATAAAAGATGTATATTCATGTTTTGCACCTAAGAAGCTGAAATTTGACAAAGGGTTACATCTTTTCACACTGGAGGTCATTGGCTATGAGACTTTTTCTGACTGCATATGTGAGCTGATGAAAATGTTTCTTTTGAATGTTCTCAAATTCTGTTATAGGAGAACAACATATTTTTTTTTAAAAACATATAACAGATAAAACATGTATTCATCTTTAGTGTGTAACAATATTTCTATACATTTTAACACTTTCATTTCATGATTTTTGTTTTGATATCTATTCTTTTTAAAGAATGATTTTGATATTCAAGGGTGTTTTTAAAGATATGAAATCAATGTATCTTTTTGGAATATACTATGATGTTTCTACTTTTAAAAATTTTGGATAATTACATTTACCCATGAAAATTTGGGGGCTATCTTATCATTACTGCAAATATAACTGAGTTGTAAAAGTAGGTTCACAGGAAACCCTCAAATATGTTTCCTACAACCTATTTTTTTCTTACACCTCTAAGTGTCTACTTTATGATTATGCCTATGATATTCAATGAAGTTCATCTTTAACAATGAATGACACCAAGTGTGGTTCTAAAATTGGACTCTGAAAAGATAGAAAATCACAAAACTTTTAAACTAAACAACACACAGAGACAAATGAAGAAATTTTTAAACACAATTATGACCATTCAAATTCAGAAAAATAATTACTATCAAGATGCAAACATATCTTAATTATTTCAGGTCAAAAGCAGCATAAAAAGCAGAAAGAATATTGAAAAATTTGATGGTTTGGTTCCGATTCGGAATGATAAACTGTTCAGATCAAGACATTTTAGAATATATATATATGTATTTATATGTATATAGGTATATATATATATATATATATATATATATATATATATATATATATATATATATATATCATTGGAAAGGTAATTTTATCAGCTTTCTAACTGTGTATGTTAGAAAACTGATAAAATTCTCTTCCTAATGATATATATGTATGTATATCATCATCAAAAAATAAATGCACAATTTTGAACTATGAAGTACACCTATGCATAGAATTTCCTTGTAAGATGCTAAATACCTCACTTCACTTTTTTGGCTGTAGCTTTTTATGTTGAACAGATACAAATTGAGAAGATACATTGTTAGAAAGCCAGGGGTTGCCAAGGGGGATGGAATTCAGGCAAAGTTCAGAAAAATATATGCAATTTGGGCAAAATCATTGAAAATTTTAGACAAATCAAGTCTTTTTCACCTGTTGCTATATATAGGCATTTATTTTTCCGAATTCCTCAAGGCAGATTTATGTTCATGTATGTTCATTGTGAATTGTGTTCATTTGTCTAGGTATTTTTTTTTGTATTTCTGGGTTCAGACTTGTAGTAGGTGAAATTTAGGGTTAAAATGAATCCCTGGGGACATTAATAGAACCTATGAACAGGAAAAATCATAAAATAGAAATTTCAAGGAGTAAGAAAAAATAGATCTGAGGACAAACGGTTGATATACAGTTTATATATAAAAACCTTTAAGTGTATTTCTCAACATTGTTTCACTTTTTTACTGTTTATGTTTTGAAATAGAGACAAGATATTTTTGAAACTTGATAATAATGAATCTTCTTAATTCATTGAGTCAAAATTATATGGAAAAATGTGGTCATTTGTCTTTTGATGTACATTTATTTCCCAGACTTATAATGATAAAGTGCCTGTACCTAGAAAGTTAAAAAAAAATTTCATGGTGCTGTCTATTGTTTGTATGGGATGAATGCATAATGGCCCAGAAACTTGCTCTCAAAGTACTGGATTGGACAGTGACAAACATTTGAAAAAAGCTATGACATCATAGATATAATACATGAAGTGGGTAATGCCACATCATAATTCTATTTTTACAGAGTTGTCCATTGTTTATGTGCGATGAATGCACAATGAACTAGAAACATGCCCTTGAAGCACCGGATTGGGACTCTGAGGAACATGGTTACAGTATGTAAATTCTGACTGGTCAGGATACTTCTTAATCATCAATATCAATACGCAAAGAAAAGAAAGAGATATAGATATTTATTTTAATGATAACAGTCTGAGGATATTATGAAAGTAGACGTGATTGAATAGGAACAGTAATTAACTGTGAATTATGCAAATATTCTGGATTTAACCTTATAAGTGGTACAAGCACATATCAAGGGCGGTTCTTGAGGTAAAATACGTTTTAGACTTGAAAAGGCTATGAAGAGTAGATTTACCTAAAACCAGTGGATCAACTTGAAACAGAAAGAATAGAAACATATGAGGGTCTTTTGTCTGAGTGCAGCAGAAATTGTAGAGTACAAAGATGTGTACATAATCAATGGATAACTGAGAACAATACCAAAGATTCTTACCAAGAGACTGGAAAAATAACAAATCCAGGGGAAAATCAAAACTGTGTGGAACACACTGTTGAGGTTAATGAGGAAGGAGCTGGAAATTTCAGTCTTTTGCTGTCATTTAGAAAATGCCCCAGTGTAAAGTTAGAATGAACTCGCCATCACAGTCAATAATGGAACAACTTTAACATCAAAATTTGAATGTAAAATAATTCTATGTCATCACTGGTGTTTTCTGCAGGAAAACATCTAAGATAGAATGAAAAAAAATCTTGAAATATTTAGATTCTGGAGAAACCCGACAAAATAAAGCTCCCAAAAGGTCAAAAATAAAAATCATTATTTGTAGAAGGGGTCTAGTACTGATGCCAGTATGGCCAAGATTGCTGGAACCTATGAACACCTACATATATAGAAAAGGATAGAACCCCTTGTCACCTTTGGTGGTTCCATAAAAATATTAAAATGGTAAAGAAGAAAAAGGAAATAATTATCATGTTATTGGAGTCTTAATGATAACATATGTACAAAACATTGGTGCATTCACTGAAACATACCAATGGTCACATATACATATTTATTCACTCCCAGTACATACATAAATGTGTATTGTAGATGTATTTTAGCCTTCTCAAGCATATCCATACCCACAGAACTGTGTATATGCACAAAATAATGTGCATTCACCCATTTGCATATGTACACACAGGAAGGAAGTTATAACATGAAATTTTTTTCAAAGAAAGAATCTTTTCTTCCGTAAAACAAATGCTGCCAACAAACAGACAAACAAAAGATTGACAAAAAAAATTCAACTTGACAATTCTAAAGAAATTTTCCCAAACCAGAAAGCAAAGTGAATAAGCAAGCAAGCAAACAATGAAAGGAGGGAAAAGGAAAAAAAAGTTGTTGTAAGATTTCAGAATGATAAAATTGAAAAGAGAGAGAGAGAGAGAATAGAAGAAAATGTAAAAAGAAATAGATAATGAAAACCAACTATCCTAAGGAAGTTATGAATCACCACCATCTATATATGCTGTGTTAGGGTGATCAATTAAAAAGCAGGAAAATGGCGTCATAAATGAATAAATTTTCTTACCTTCCGTTGGTCTATGATCATTAGGAAAGGTTTTCGAAAAACGATCAGACACAAACTAGTGACCAATTTGGTATAGACTTACATTGCATATTGAACCATCCCAGAGGAATTTGCAAGAAACAAAAAAAAAAACCTTTTCTCAACTCATTGAAAGGACTCAAAAGTTTCAAGTTTTTACTATGAATGGTGAGAGCTGGATAAATAATCTAGACCTAGCAACTGATTAAGCCAGGCTGTTAAGGGTAGCAGTGATTAAGAAGAAGTAAGAAGAGGAAGAAAAAGAGAGGAAGTGAAGTAAAGAAAGGATGAAGGAAAGAGAAGGGAAAAGGATGTAAGGAAAGAAGAAAAAATAGGAAAAATAAGGAGGGGAGGAAGAGGAAAGAGGAAAAAAGTAAAAGAAGAAGCAGGGAATTCAAAAAAGAATAAGGAAAGAGAGAAAAGGGAATAAGGGAAGAAAGAAAAAAGAAGAAAAAATGAAAGAAAGAAGAAAAATAAAAAAAAAATAAAATAAAAAAGGAAAGGAAAGGAGATGAGTAACGAAAGAAAGAGAGATGAAAAAATAAGAAAAGAAAGGATAAAACAAAAGAAATAAAGAAAGGAAAAGAAGTGAGAAAAGAGAAGAAGAAAAAGGAAAAAGTGAAGGAAAAATAAGAAAGGAAGGAAAAAGAGAAAAAGAAAAGAAAGGAAGACAAAAGAAGTGAGGAAAGAAAAGAAAAAATGAAGTGAAGAAGGAAAATGAAAAAGAAAAAGAAGTATAGAAAGACAGAAAGAAAAGAGGAAGAAAAGAAAAAAAAGTAAAAATCAGCAAAAGGAAGCAGAGATTGACTTGAAGAAAAGAAAGCAAGAATAAATCGTAAGGAAAAAAAATAATGAAAAAAAAAAACAAATAAGAAGAGACGGAGAAGGAATAGAGACAAAAAAATATTTTTAAAAATGAGAAGGAGAGACAGCAGAAAACAAGAGAAGGTTGTGAAAATGTAGACAAGAATCTCAAGAAAAAACACCTGAGGAGGCTGTTCTTGTTTTCTGATAAGAAGAGTTCTAATAACACATGACCTTCAAAGAAACAGCAAAACAAATCTCTGACTTGGAGTTAATCTCATTGCCACTTGACGAAGACTTTACCACTTCACACTGTAGCCATACTTCTTTCTTTTTTACATTTCGTCTAAAGAGTTATGCCCCTTGCTGGTTTTTTGAGTGTTGTGTTATGTTCCAGCTCATAGTTCAATTGATGAAGATCATTGCTGTCTCTATATTTTGAAGAAGGAAACTGATTTCGGATGATGAAATATTTGTCCTACTACTGATTGGTTTAGTACTTACAAAAATATCTTCACGAATGTTGTATCTTTTTGAGGTTGTTCTTTTTTGAAGGATAGGGTGATAGCTCAGTGATAGGAGAGGAGAAATATCAACCCCTCAGATTTTCAGAAAATCTAATTCAATGATCATTGTATTACTATTGGTCATGGAAGGTCGCCCTGTGTCTGTCAGGATGCTATCTTGTATGTTAAAGTTGCCATATTTTCGCAGACATGTCCTTCACTTAGGTCTTGAAATCTACATCCACAAGAAATTTTTAATTATCTTTGAATGTTTGGAATTTCAGCTCCCATCATTTTCTCCTTGAAGTAAAAAGCGTGAAACTGACAAAAAGAGAGAGAGAGAGAAAGAGGCTAAGAGAGAGAAAGTGAGAGAAAAGGATATCTGTATGGTGTTGTCAACTCAGTTTTAGAGCTAGCATGTTGTGTCATGCGCTGCTGTTTCTTGTTCTTCAACCATGTGCATTAATTTTTTCCTATTGTTATTACCACCATAAATGAAATGTTGAAAGTATACCATTCTTTTCCTTGTGGATTCTTTTACACTAGTATTTTTTCTAGCCTTGCATTTTGGGCTTTTTAGCAATTTTCGACCATAATCTAGCAACTGGTGCAATGTTAATGACTCCTGTGAGCAACCATGTGGATGAAGACAGTGTCCTCTTTCTTAAATGATGGTCATAGGAGCCTTTTCCTTTTTTTTCTTTTAATGTTCAAATATGATAGCCCTATGCCATTCAAGTTGTGGTACTATCATTTGACTGACCTCGTAACTAAAAACAGCATAATCATGGAACCAATGTTCATGGATTTTCAGATAGAAAAAGAGAAAGAAAACGTGGGTTGGGAATATTACCTTTTTGGAGAAAAGTTTACGTTTTGCACTTTCTATCTCGCTCATCTTGGGTTTTGTTGATTTTTTTCTTTTCTTGAACTGCCACTACGTGAATAAAGAATTTGTCTTGGCATTCAATAAGTGTATATAGCCTTCTCTTGTTAGATAAAGAGAGAAAAGATCAGTATGATGAGTGAGTACCATTATCTCGATAGATATAGCTCTTGATTTTAATTGTCTAAGATTCACTGTATGATTCTGAATGCTTTCCTTTTGGTCAAATACAAAGAGCTGAACCAGAGCAAAAAGTATTTTTGCACATACATTTTTCTCAAACAAAAGCTGCAGTTTTTTTTTGTTTTTTTTTGGAAGCTTCTTATCTTGATATACAAGATATTTATTCAACCTCTTCTTCTATCATTATTATTTGTACTGGTTGAGTTTTCACGGCAATAGCGACTTGTTACTTTCACTGGAGATCAAGCGAAAACAAGTCTCTTCAAAACTTCAGGCTTTTCCTTGATATCCTTGCTGATTTTAGTTGTGCTGTCATCTGGATGATCTTGATTCTTCCACTGATTACCAATTCTTTCAGTTTTTTTCAGACTGTTCCATGGGCAACAACCTCAATTGTCTCTACTGTTACCTTGATGTTCTATAACTTTTTCAGTTCTCTGACAAAATCAAAATACCTATCTACCTTTTCACTTTCTTTTAGTTTTACTCTGGTTTGCAGGAAGAGTAAAATTCAATATCTGACTCATTCTTCTTCATGACAATTAGATCTGGTCTTCTGGCTTGGATTGGGTATTATTATTATAAACATTATTCTATCGCTATAATCAGTATTGTTTATATATCAATTTTTTGTCAGCACATTAATGATTTGCATAACACCTCCTCCTATATTAAAAAAAAATGACTCTCTTGTTACAGATTACCTTACTGCTCACTGTTGCATTAATGATTCACCCAAGATGGAAAAACACTATGCCATTTCATGACAATAAGCCTAAGGTTAAACTTTCAACTGGGTCAGTGAATACCTATCATCATCCTCCACCTCATCATCATCATCAGCCTTTTAGTGTCCATTGTTGGACATAGACCTTCTCCATGATTTGCTAGACCTCTCTATCTTGAATGCCATGGAACAAATACTTTCTGAACTTGTCAAGATCATCTCTCATTCTAATATTTTGCTGGCCTCGATTTTGCATGTGATCTCTGGAGACCAACGTTATGAATCTTGATGTCCGTCTGTTGTTTGCCATTCTTGCAACATGACCAGCCCATTACCATTTGAGTTTTTTAATGGATTGTATGATATATTGTTTTTCCCTCATATACTGTGCTGTCTTGTGATCTCTCTATGTCATATTGAGCATGATTCTCTCAAGTGCACATTGCACAGTTCTCAGTTTGAGGGTCAGTCTCTTGGTTAGGTTCCATTTTTCAGCTCTGTAGGTGACTATCAGGAGGATGCATTGGTTGTTTAACCTTCTCTTTAGGACTAATGAGATTTTTATTGTTTTTGAGGATTAAGCTTGCTCCACCAAAAGCTTGCCATCTTAAAGTGATTCTTCACTTGAATTTTTCCTTTTTTTGAAGATTTCATAGAGATTCATTGTCCCAAGTAGATGTAGTGGTCTACTTTCTCAAGCTTTGCATTATAACAACTACAAAAATATACTCTGTCTACTATTCATCTCAAGCACTCACAGACTTAAATATGGAATAAAATGAGACACTTTTAACGCGGAGAAAGCAGTCACTGCTGATTCTGACCATTTTGGTGATGAAAGAGCTGTTTAACAAATATAGGTCATTTATGATTTGGCCTCATTAATCTCGACAAAGATGATAATTAGCAACAAATTTGCCTTCCTTGTTTACAGGATTAGCATTATGAATAGACAACAGAATTAATCCATCAAGTAATTATGGCAATTTACATTTTTCAAATTAGGATTCATAATCAGAGACAAATATGAAGATTTCTAAACGTTGTGCCCTTCCTGGCAAGTTTAGTAAGTTTCACAGTTCGAGATTAAGACTATTGGTAATTCAGTCAGACCATTTTTCCAGAAGGAATGACTGAGATTTTTTTGGATGTGAAAATTAAATTGCTAGTAGATGATAACCAATGAATGTGAAGATGTGGAAATTTGAATCTAAGGCAGTGGTCCTCAATTTTTTTTTGGCGATGCACTTTTTTCTGTATATTTCAGGATATCATTACACCCCCCCCTTTGCCAAGATTGTCTGACTCAAGACGTACATACCATATCATATGCATATCAAAAATGATATGCATATGATATGGAAAATCTTATATCTTTTTTAACATTAACACATACATATCTGCATAGAAACTTTGGTTATCCACACATCAGTTATCCAAATTTCAGATTATTAAAAAAAGATTTTAAGATCCTGTGAATGTATTCAGCATGGTTCCTTTTTTTTATAATCAGACCAGATAGTTGAAAAATCAATTATATGAAAAGAATGCTCATCAGCCACTTCATTCAGATGATCAAGGTCTCTCTGCACTTATCATTTGAAAAAAAAAGAAATCTGCAGTGCCAACATTCTGAATCTGTTAATCTGTGGTTTCTATCCTCCTCTCCTAATCTTGAAATATTTCCCAGGAATGATTTTCACCATGTCCAAGTTGGAAACTTCTAATCTAAGATATCTATGATTTTGTTTTTTTCTAATTGATTTTATTATTCAAATAAATCTGCTGCTTTAATGATGGCAAGAGCAATATCATATTGAGACAGCCTCCTATTGGACACAGGTTTAATTCCTGAAGCAGCCGATTGTCTTATCATGATGTGGCTCTTAACATTTGAGAGTTCAGATGGTCAGAACAGCATTGCATCAAGGTGGCCTCCTGAGGTAGCGCATAAATAATTATGTGAATATTAGTGTGATTCATCTGTAGAAGACGACAATGTTTCATCTCAGGATTTCAAAGAAAATTTATGCATTATTCATATCCATTATATTTTGTACATTGTTTTAATGAGGTAAGGAAAAAAAAAGCTAATTATTCTGTCCACCTGATGTACTTGACTATGCATTCATTTTTTAAATTAACAAGTTTGCCGATTGTTGACTTGCTAGCACCTGAGCAAGGTCCAGAACGTGGACTTCAGGACAAACAAGAAAGCACTTTAGCTGTGACAACAATGAAGCAGCTTTCTGTTGACTATATAGTTTATAAGCACGGGAACTTTCATTTAATATTCATCCTCATATACCAATCAGCATATCAGTAACTCCTATACCACTTCTCCGTCCGTGTTCCAATTTGGGAACGGGTATTATCCTCCATTAGTGATACCAGTCGTGATTTAGATTACAGGCTGATTTTTATTTCTCGGACATGCTAGGAGTATGCTGTCATGGTGTGATTGGATATTGAGAGATACTGGGGTCTGCTGACAGCTAAGATCTGAATACCTGTCATCCCAGATTGCAGGGGCTGTGAGCATTTGGGGCTCAGGTTGATTGCAGATATGATTGCCCGTTGCTGATCAAATGGCTGGACCAAACAAGCAGACTGCTAATCCTTGGATGGAATATTTTTCCTGACTTCTTTGTATTCATTTCTTTTTGTATTTCTCCCTCAATGAAATGCTTTTAAGACTGAATGACTAAAATATGGATGAAACGGATGCTTAGTACTAAGTTGCTGTTCAACTGAGGAAACATTTTTTCCCCTCTTTTTTTGGTTTTTCAATATGACCGTGCCATGCTGCAAAATAATAAATCTGAATGAATGAATGCTGCAAGAAATGAAGGAATTAAGGCATGAAAGAAAAAAAAAACTTGAAAGAAAGACCAATGTGAGAGGAAAGCATAAATTCCTTTCATGGGGAAGCTTTGAAATTAGATGGCCAGGCAATAAATGCGAATGGATTAATAAGTAAGAAATGCCGGATGAAACGGTCAGTGGGAAAGAAGCTTTGATACTGTATGTCTGATAATTTTGTGCAAAGAATTCTATTCTTGTTGTTGATAAGGACATAGAATTGTTTTTTTTGTTAATTCCTGTAGAATCCTAATGGAGCATAGGGCAGCAACAACTGCCGTGGTAACAAGAAATATTTTTTTGTTTCATTTGGTAGATTTGCCAGTCCTATGCCTGACCTTCCTTCTTTACCCAGGCTGTGGACCAAATACGATGACTACTGAGCTGTAGGTTTTTTGTCAGAGTGACCTTCGTTTAGATGAACTTCCTTACAGGATTAAAGAATAAGCTGGGGGTAGAAAATGATTCATGGCTTTCCCAAGGGTATCAGTGAGAAGTAAATGTAGACAACCTTGGCTGAAAGTCAAACAGTGTGCCAATTCCGTTTTCTTAATTGTTAACTGTTATGCCACTCCACACCTGCGTAGATTTCTTTTGTTTCTTCCGTTTATATTTTTTTTTTACTACATTTTATTATTTTTTTTATTTCCTTTGTGGAAGATTTCCATTTATTTTACTTTAATGTTATTTGTTTTTAAATCTTTTTCTGTTTTATGCTTTTCTGAATTTTTGCCTTTTAAGGTTTTTTTTTTTTAGATCTATTGTATTTTATACTGCTCATATTCTTTTAAAATTCATATTTGTTTTTTTCAAAGTTCTAGGTTATTTGTTTCTCTGCTATTTTTGTTTTTTGGTGATAGCTTCTTGACATGTTTTAGAGGTTTTTGTTTTATGATTCTTAGCTTTTGGCTTCTCATATTGTTTTTTGTTTCTAGATATTTTCAATGGTTTGTATCTCAACTTATGGTTTTTGGCTTGAAGATTTATAAAAGTTTTTTTTTTCCATGCATTTCTCTTCATGTTGATTTGGGATTTTTATTTTAACTTTTAAATACTTTTTGTTATTCCGGTTGAATAGGTATTTACTTGATTTTCACATTTAATTCTCATTGGTTTTTTTTTTATTTGTGTTTTATGCTCATTTCTCTGAGAATGTTTGTTTGTGCTTCAGTTCTTTTTTGGTGACTTTTGTTTGTTAGAATGAAATGTCATTTGTTTTTTATTTGCTTTTTGGTGTTTTTTTTTAGTTATATGTTATGCAACCAGTAATCTTTGAGTGCCATTCAATACTTTATTTTACTGGAACACACACAAGGATCATCGGATACAACATACAATTGAACAAGGTGAAAGGACACGTCATTTTTTCATTTGAGTTTATCAGTAAGTCTGTCTGTATTTCTGTCCGTTTGTCCACACAATATCACCAATGGACATTCCTGGAAGAGTGGGAAATGGGCTATGGAAGACACGGATTGAATTTATAGGCAGACCCTTGTAGAGTCACCTTTCCTGCATCGTGGCTATAAGTCCACATCGCATGATATCTCCAAAAGTTCTCAATGATTTTCAATCAAATTTTTGTGAAAGGAATGGCTATAGAAGAGATTAAATTTAGGGATGGAGCCAATGACATTCTTCTGAAGGTAAAGCAATGGGCTAAATAAAAAATTGGATCAATTTTAAGACAGATCCAAGAATATTTACTGTTACCTCCTCTGCTTATCTTTATGAACTGATTTTTTCTTTGGTTTTGGTTGGTAGAGGTATGCACTCGATGAGCACTTTCTAATTATTGAATTTTATATTTTCAAGTCTGAGCCATGCATAGGTCTCATTGTGAAATTTACTATAAACCACTCCTCTGCATTGATATCAATAGCATCTGGGAGCCTCAAATCATAAGAGACTCCAAAGCAAAAATAGATTATCAAATGCAAGAGATGAAAACTCAAAAGTATCCTAATAACTCAACCTTGATATACAAAAAAAACCCAAATACAATGTAGCCAGTCCAACTGAGCATGCATTGTAAAATAGTCCGACCATGTCATACATAAGGATTAAATTTTGATTTGTATTCAGTACTTTTTATTTTTCATTGGTTTTGGGGAATTTCGCTCTATAGGGTTTTTTCTTTTTTCAGAATCAGCTATTTGGAGATTTTACTCTATCTTTTTAGTGATTTATGTTATGTTAGTATGATAGGTACTTAGTTATTTTTTGTATGTGGTTGTTTTACAGGTTGTTTTTTGTTAGTACTTTTTCTTTGTGTGTTTATATGAAAGTCTAGGTGTTCTAGTATCTTTATTTTCAATTTTTGCACTCTAGTTTAACAGTGAATTTGCTCTCTTGTGCTTTCGTTAAAAACTGTTCTCTTCCCCAATTTGTTGTTTTTTACTGGTTTTATCATAAAGCTCTTACATTCTGCTTAATTTGGCTTTTTTAATTTTCATTAATGTTTTGTTTTGTATTGAAGTTTTGTTTTGTCATTTTTTTTTTAACTGAATGATTTCATTCCTTTTATTTTCAACTTGACTTCATTTTCTATTACTCTAGTCCCTTGATTTTATTTTTCAAATTCGGGGATATATATCTTCCATTTGAACACTTTCTTTTAATTTTTAGGGCTCTTGATGTTGTCCACATTCTTTCATCTATTCACTTCAACCAATCATTGGAAAAGGTAAGAGAAACCCGAGCACAGTGGGTCATGAGGGACAATGGATCTTTATCATATTTTACGTACACAACAGGAAAGCTACTACATCTTTTTTAAAGTGAACACATCCGTCATATCATTCAGTGACTGATTTGCCTACTTGAACCTTGCTGGACATTGAAAAAGCTAAAGGACTTGTTTTTTAAAACAAAATTGATATTCAGAAGTATTCTTAGTTCCATTATAGAGCCAGAACTAATCAGAACGTTGTAATTGTACTATATAGGTTGGAGTTAAGATTGTGTTAGAATTATTTCTTGTTCAAACTGCCATTACTGCGTTTGCTCTTGATGGTTTTTTGTTCTCAATGATATGTGTGGGTCAAAGTGAATCAGGGCACAGTGAATCACTTCTGTGACTAAGCCACTTCAGTTCATTTCAGCATTTTAATTTTTTGCAACATTCTCTTTTCTTTTCAGAAATCACTTTTAAGACTCTGTGAATGTGATTTTATGTTAAAAGTTTCTAATAGTGTGCCAACCTTTGCCAATGAATATTTGAGAGATTTTATGATTACTTATTGTGACATAATCTACGTTGATTTATTATTCCCTTGGGGATGATTTACTGGTGGCTGGGGCACAATAAATCAGAAATAATAAAATAAAGAAGTGCCTGTCAACTGCTAATTTGAAAAGAGATTTCCTTCTTATCTTCATTTAACCAATTAGAGATTGTCAGTCCAAAACTGACATCAAAACTATCTACACAGGTTTTTTTCAGTTTACTAACTGGTCCGACTAGCTGGCTATGTATGAAGCATCAATGAAGCCAGAAAGCTGAAAATTTAAACAGTCAATCCATATTATGCCATGCCATGAAAAAAATTTCTTTTGTTTTTTGAGAATTACCCCCTAGATAGGTTTTTAGGGAGGGGTTCAATTTGCAATGTTAATCTATGCTAAATGGATCACCGTGTCCAGCAACATTCACGCTTGTTTTTTTTAAATTTTTAATGATCACTGTCCAACAAAAGGTGAGAAAAGTTACCTATTCATTGATCACCTTTTTTTCAAACTTGAAATTGATCACCCCCAACATGGCAAGTGACAATTTTTATTTAGAGACTTATCAGAACTATTTCACAGCCAACCAAGTCAATCTTTCTTTTTTTTTTATCAAAAAACATTAATAGAATTAGTTTCTACCAACAATTAATTTCTTTCTGATCCACTGTGCTCTTGTTTCCCCTATATGTATCAATTCATGTCCGTCTTTGGTTTATTTACACGATATCTCCAAAAGTTCTCAATGAATTTGGATTAAATTGTTTGAAGAGATTGGCCATGGGCTAAAGGAGAATTTAATAAATTTGGGGGCTAATCCAGGAATTAGTTTTGGATATTTTTTATCCATATTAAGAACACGTAAACAACAACAACAACCTGAAATATGAATACTCAAAGTTGCCTCCCATCCATTGTTGTTATTTATTAACTGATTTTCATTCAGTATATAGTTTGTAAGGAGTTATCAGATATATGCACTCTCTTAGTGCTTTCTAGTTTAAGCTGTTTTATTTTCATTTAAAAAATACTCACCATTTTTCCTTTGGGTCTACGTCTGTACACTTTTATTTCAAATCTCTTTTTTTTTCGTCTGTATTCTGACGTTTTGGGTGTACCATTTAACAATTCTGCTTTTGCTCAAGACTGCCTATCACGATTTTCAATCAACCACAAACTTACCTTCCCCCAATTCCCGGTACTTATCTCGAGCCTGCCAACTCTTGCTTATCTCCCCTGTTTACTTATTTATTTCTCAGGATAACCATTGCCAAATAAGCTGTGCTTCAATTCCAAGTGCACTAAGCATTCATATTTCATAGAGTCTATATTTTCTTCTTTTCTTTTTCGTGTGAGAATCAAAATGAAAAAAAAAGCTGATCACTTTTTCCATGTATTCATTTTGCGGCTGATTTGATCGAAGGCTGTCAGCTTTCACACACAATTTACAACAGTTTCATTTACATTTTGTCAAATCAGACGAGAACTGGACAAACACACTTACTTAAAACTGTTTTTTCCCGAGATAGCTTTTCGAAAAAAATAACTTTGGAAAAATAAGTGACAAAAAAATGTTTGCTTATTCCTCAATAATTTTATGCTTTAACTTATTTTCATTAAACAACCGCAGCCATCTAAAATAGCAATAAGTTCTACCCTTTTTTTCTTTTATTTATGTGTATATTTATGTGTTTGTTTGTGTGCTTGTTCATGTGTTTGTGTATTCCACTGTTCCTGGACAAACTGTTTTGTCTACAGACTTGAAAATTGGCCTTAGTGCTTAACTGAACCCTCTCTGAAAAGTATCTCCTTGATTTTTTTTTAGAAAAAAAGAACTTTTTTGACCTTCTTTTGGCCTTACTTTGGTGGGTTTATCAATGATATCTAGATACTTTGATGGGTTTATCAATGATATCTAGATCCTGGATAATCTAGATGTTTCTACACATAGTTCTTATCATCATCATTAAACAACCATAGCCACCAATGTATGTGTGTTTGTGAGTTCCATCACTTCTGGCCATACCATTTTGTCTATAGATATGAAAATCGTTATCAGTATGGAGTACTGATCACAACTAGACCTCTTCTGAAAACTTCATTTTGATTTTGGAAAAAAAAGCTTTTTTGACCTCTTTTTGGCCTTATTTCAAAAGGTTTATTGACAGCATCTAGATTCTGGAAAATCTAGATGTATTTTACTTTATTTTAAATGATTTACATCGGAAAATACCATTAATGTCATCAGTTGAATTTATTCTGACCAAATTTATTCTTTGGTGGAATTTTTTATACGTGACCTCAAATTTTGATGGTAGTTCAATTACTGACTGTGATGGCAAGTTATTATCATTATCATTAATATTATCATTATTATTAATATTATCATTATTGTTATTATTGGATGTTCATGCCATATATCTGGTGGTCATTGCTGGTGGCAGTGTGACAGCAAGTCTCAAGATTTCCTCTCAGCATTTCACAACAGTGCACAACAGTGGTTTGCACTTTCTCATCAGATGTCTAGAGGTCATCTCTGAAGGCTGTACTAACCTTCCCCAACTTTACTTATACATGCTTTCTTCATAATGGCTGTTAGGCCAGTGCTGCTGCTGCAGCTGCTGCTGCTGCAGATGATGATTATGATTATTATTATCATTATTATTATTATTATTATTATTATTTTTATTGTTGTAATATTATCATTAGTAGTAGTAATAGTAGCAGTGGTAGTAGTACTAATTCATCCTTGCAAAGTCACTTGTTTGCCTCTTTTACCGAACCAGGAGGTGGAATTTCAGAATCTTAAGTTTGATGATCTTTCAATCTTGATTAAAGGCTCCCATATGTTTATTTCTATGCAAGGCCTACTGAGGAAGTTATTAGAGCCGAGTATGTGTACTGATTCTTTCAATCACCTTATCTTCCAGTGTTATTCTCTATTTATTATTCATCCCATTGGGGTTGGTACCCCGCCCACACATACACACTTTTTTTCTTTTTCTACTCTCACATTGGCCTTCAATTCAAATCCTGAAAATACAACAAAATCATTAGTCATTATTGAGGATCAAACTCACTACACTTGGCAATCAGTGTGTGAGATGAGTTTGTTAACCAGCACACTATAGTAAGTGCCCTACATATCAGAGGAAATAAAGAATAAAACAAAAAAAGAACAGGTCTGGTTTGTTACTTTATAGAAACCACCACTTTACCGATGTCTTTTGGCAGCAAGCCGTGTTGGGGATGATCAATTAAAAGATTAGAAAAGGAGAGTGGTCAATGGATGTCACTTGGCTTGTCTTTTATTTGGGCTGTGATTGTAAAAAAAGTCCGAAGCATCAACATTGGCCCTTCCCTCATTGTTGTTACATAGGAAAATAAAGTCAATCGTAAAGGGTTGATGAAAGAAAGAAGGAAAAGGCCTGCTCTGCATAATGGTTAATGTGCCATTCGCCTCTAAAATAAGGCAGAAACATAGGAAGAAAAAAGCCTTCTCAGCATAATGGTTAATCTGCTGCTGTTGCCGCCCTTTCAAAGTAAAGAAAAAAGAAAGACAGAAAGAAAGAAAGAAAACACTTACTCAGCCAAACAGTTAATCTACCAAGAAAGAAAGAAAAAAAAAAGATTACTCCTCATAATGGTTGATCCACCACTGGCCTTGAAAACAAGGGAAAAAAAAAGAAAGAAAAGGTCCACTCAGCCTAATGGTTAATCCGCCACTGACCTTGAAAGCAAGGAAAGAAAAAAAGGTAGCCAAAGATTACTCAGCTTATGGTTAATTCATCAGTGGTCTTGAAAGAATAGATGAAAGAAGAAAAGATAAGCCTTACCTAGCTTAATGGTTAATCTCCCACAGGGCTCGAAAGCAAAGAAGAAAGAACAAGCCTATTCAGCCAAATGGTTAATCTGCCACTGATGGATACAATCCCAAGATTTTCTAGTGTCCAGTTGAACAACATTAACCAGCTGAACCACTAAAACCAGCCAGGGAAGCAGGAAAGAAAAATCTTAATTTCATGATTCATGATTATAAGTGACATATGTTGGTTGGACGATAACTGAAATTCACAGATGAAAATCCACAGCCTTTTTTAAAATTCTTATGTTTTTATTATTGTTTAAATGGTATGGTTATTATATTGACTGTTTTAAAGATATCGATAGTAGCAGATCGCAAATGGACATTGACAGGAAGTGCTGAATGTTTTTAATAACTACAGACCCCATTCCCCAAATAAGAATTTGATTGACCAACACAGTTAAACCTGCAAATGAAGAATTCCTACCGTCTCACTTTTACAAATTTGTAATGAGTGGATTATAAAAATTGTGAAAAAAAGATTCATTTTAAAGATCTTGATAATGAAGAACAGTCGAAAGAGCTAGATTGGAAAAACTTTTGATCAATTTTCCCATCAGTTTGAACCAGACATTTGTTCTCTAGTGAATAAACAAGAAATACTACTAAAAAAATTGAAACAACATTCCTTACCTGTTGTGTTTAATGAAAATGGTATATAAATTCATATGTATATACATATATATATATTTGAGAAGTGATAAATAGTTATGAAAACCATTTTGTTTTAAAATTTCTATATTCTAGAGTGTTCAATGTTATGATGTAGAGCTAACAAATAACATTTATAATGAATTCAGTACAATTTTTCAAAATAGGAAGGAATTCCACAAAAGGGATGAAATAAGTATAAGAGATAAGAAATAAGGAACACTAAACATTTTTACTAAATATACAAGTTATTAGATATAAAATAATCCCCAACCAACGTGGCTTTTCCTTACTTCTTACTTATCTCTTACACACACACACACACACACATATATATATATGTGCAGAGGCCTAAATAACAGTCACAACTCCAAATTTTCATCTTGCTTATTCACAGTCTATATCTTCACTGTCTCTTTCAATGCAACAGTTATGTTATTTTAGAAATGGATACATTATCCAACAGAATGATATCTAATTGTGTTATATTACATAGAAACTCTTATTTGAAATGATTACCAGTTATTACATGGTGAGTATAACATTTTGTCTGAATAACATAAATAGAATGAACATTGAAAGAAGATGGGGTTGCTGCAGGAAATGAACCTGTGACCAATAGGGTAACTGCTTCAATGTAACATTGCTTTCACCATTGCGCTAAACAGTCACCAGTTATGCAATGGCCCAAATAACTACTTTGAACCCAAATTCTCGTTTTGCTTATTTATGGTTTATATCTATTCAATTTGTTTCTTTCTCTGCGACAATTATGTTATTTATCTGCTATGGAATATTTCAAATAGTTGGATCATTGGCTGTGAATGATTTTTTGTTTTCAAGTTGCTATAGAAACTAGAATTAAGAGGCAAAAATGGACTCTCATTTGTAACTTTCGATTGGCCCTTGTATGCTTTCTTTCTTTGATGTGCTCTCTACAGTGATAAGCAACCAGAACTGATGAAGTCCTCTGATTGGACGAAATCAAGGGATTGAAAAAACAAGAAAAAGAAACAAACATTATATTTCCTTCAGATTGTCAAAATGAAAAAAAAAAATACTTCTAAGTTTTTTCTTTTTATCAAAAAAACAGACAAAACATCCTTGAATTCAAATAGTTTTCAAAAGAATCTGCTCATTTCTGTTTGAGAAATTTTAAAAATTTTGTCAAAAAATAAAACGATTTAGTAACCTCTAATGATTTACTTGTCAGAAAGATTACAATCTTGAAACTGGTGAGGGCTTTCCATCGGACAGACTTGAATGATCCAGATTCCAGATAAGCATTTCCCTCTCTCTCTCTTTCTCTCTCTCTCTCTCACTCTTTTTTTCAAAGAGTATTTCCTTTGACTGGAATTTTCCAAGATAAAATGTAGATGCATTTTCTTGCGTGTTTGAGCGTTACTGCTGGTTGGTATTGAGTTGTTTACTTATTATTGCTTATTTCTATTGAATGTTTATTACCAAAGTAGTTATTACCTATGAAAAAAGATCATGAACTTGGATTTCTATGATAAGATTTTTTTTAGAAAAGAATATATATATATATATATATATATATATATATATATATATATATATATATATATATATATATATATATATATATATATATATATATCTTTATATATATATATATATATATATATATATATATATGTATATATATCATCATCATCAGCCTGTATAAGTTGGCTGCTGGACAAAAGCTATTCCCATCTCATTCCATGATGACTGCAACTAGGCTGACTTCTTCCATGTCTTATCGGCAAACCTTATGCACACTGGATGCAGCAATGCATTTTGTATAAACATCTACTCGTATCTACTATGCTTAGCTTTAATCTAGCAAAGGGTAATGTGATAAAGAAAGATTGAGTTGCACCAATCTCTCAACTGAGGTAGGTTTGCGTGCTCTACTGAGAAATCTGCATTTGGAATACTGACTTATACTTGAAGTGAAACACTGACCACTGGCATAGCTACATACACTTACTTTCACCAGTACATATATATATCTATTACCGCCAATCTATAAATATCTATCTACTTCCACATGTGTATGTATATATCTAGGAGAAATAATGATTGTATTGTAGGTGCATATTTGTCTCTCCATTGCTAGTTTATCTGGTAAGGTGTCTCCTTCAGAATGCCTGCTGGACATTTGACTAAGGAAGCTCTACCATTCCCTGACCCCAAGGGGTATCTACCATCGATCTTGCATGATACTGACCTTCTGTGATCCATAGCGCACTTGAGTACATCTCACCACAGCTGGGTTTACTGAACTTGAAGGTAGCACAAGCGATTTTAACTTGAGTTCGGAGGTATATTGGGTTTCATTTTTATCTCGTTTTTTGGAGAGAGAATTAAATATTTATTATTATCATCATTATTATCATTATTATTATTATTGGGTTAGCTTTTCCTCTTTTTGTTGAAGGAGTATTTTTTTTATTATTATTAGGTATAAATTTCTATTTTTTTATATTGATATTAGCCTTTAGACAATTCTTATGTAGCTATTATTTTTTGGCTTTTTAGTGGTTTTTTTTTCATTCTCTATGGTCTTTCCTTTTTCTTTCTTGTTTCATTTCTCTTCCTCTCCACTCTTAACTCAGTCTCCTTCATTCTCATTTTTTTCATTTATTTCTATTTATCTTTCTCCCCTTTTCTCTCGAATTGTCTTCTTTTTCAACTTATTCTTACTTTTCTTCTTCTTTTCATTCTCTCCTTTTTACTTTTGTCTTTGGCTCAATTGTTTTCTCCTTCTTTATCAATTTCTTTTTTTCATTTTCTTACCTTTTTTATATTTTTACTTTTTTTTCTTTGTCCTTTCTTTTTCTTTCTTGTCTTACCTTTCTCTTTCTTTTCTTAACTTTCTTTTCCCTTTTCTTTTTCTCTTCCTCTCTCTTCTTTTCCTTTTTGAATTACTTTATCTCTGTCTTCCTTTATCCTCTCCCTTTCCCCTCTCTCTTTCTTTTTCTCTCTCACTTTTCCTTTTCTTATATTTCTTCTTTTCTTCTTGTCCTTTCTTTACCTTAACCTTTCTTTTCCTTTCTCTTCCTCTTTCTTCCTTTTCCTTTCTTTTCTTTCACTCTTTATTCACTTTTTCTGTCTTTCTCTTTCTTTTCTGTCTTTCTTTCCTCTCCTCATTTCTTCTTTCCCGCTATCATTCCTTCTTTTTTCTCTCATTTTCTTTTTCCCCCCTCTTCCTTCTATTTTCCTTTTTCTTTCTCTCTTTCCCTTCCTTTCCCTCTCCTTTTACTCTTTCATTTTTTTCATTTATTTTCCTTTCTTATTCCTCCCTCTTTCCCCAAGCTTAAAAAAAATAAATCTCAAAATTGTTCAATGTCCTTTCCTCCTCACTTTTTCCTCTTAATTTTCTTTCAGTTTTTGTCATCCATAAATACACATCTGCTAACACGTACAAATATATTGGAAATCATGAAAGATCCCGTGCGTACAGTAATGCACGCTCCACACGAACATAAATCCAGACATATACACCTACTTCGAGATATTAACAGGTGCACACATTTCTACATGTCTTGACTATGTTACCTTCGCCCCCACCCCACAATCGACTTGTATTGTACCCCCACTGATCCATAGGAGGAGTAACTGTGAGTTGGCAGCAGCGGATGGGTAAGAACTCGTGCTTGACTCTTTGACTTCTGGATGGAGTCGGGCTGGTGAGAGAGAGAGAGAGAGTGAGACTGAGAGATGGTCTCAATTTTGCTTTTGTTTTTTTTATGATTTTTTTTTTTCTTTAAAAAGTGCCTCTGTGTCATTTTTGATACTAAGTAGATTCGGTTTCTAAATAAAAACTGGCACACTCTGCTTTACCATGTACTGCAGCGAGAGACATCTTGGAAAGAATTCAAGTTGACATTCTTTCAAATTACTACAACTACTATGATTTACACTACAACAACTACTACTACTACTATTACTACCACAACTACTACTACTACTACTACTACAATTTTCTCTTTTGCTATTACTACTACTTCTACTACTACAACTACTATCAGCACTATTCTTCATACCAGTAATAACATAATTATTTCTTTCACAACCATGACCATTATTTTGATTCCTGCTTTTTATTCAAACGATTATTACTTATAATCTTATTATCACTATGGCCATTAGAATTACTATGACTATTATTACTAGTAGAACTATTACCAGGAAGACTACCTCAATGATTTCTGATGCAGATGAAGCTGTTTGTTATTGTAATGTTATCAAATAGTCCTCGTCTTCAAAATCACTCAGTCCCAAACACCTTATTTAAAATTAATTAAAATTTTTTAAAATCTAAAAATATATATTTCATACTAATTTTTGGTATTATAAATTTTTTTTTATAACCATAAATTTAGTAACATAACAATATACGTAAATTGTTTCAATTTTCATATACTTTACTTAATGTTATCAGGTGTTTATTCAAAAGACCCTGTCCCGAAGTAATCTCAGTAAGTGGCTTCCTCAGTATTTATGATTTATTTAATCTGATTTCTTTAATATAATTTTACTAATCCAAAGATTCTCACCTGAACCATTTTAGTACAACAATTGTTACTTTTATAAGTATATTTTTAGCTAGATTTTGATAACTTATCATTACCACAGCTTATTACGATTCTTAAGGTGACAACAATTACAAAGAGCAAAAACTTTCAGCTCTACAACTGCAATGGAGTCCACTTTTTCACAACAACCTTTGTGTCTGTTATCTTTCATAATACTGTTACAATTGTGGTTGTTGTACTAATGACATTGTGTAAGGCATGAAGCCAAATTTCTCTGGCTAGCTGCTACTCATCACAATTACCTCAAAACTAATTGGAATATGGGAAAAAGAATAAGAGTTCTGCATAATTACTAATAGATAATGACTGCAGTCATCGGGGAATGCCATTGTCATCTCCTTTGTATTGCGTCAAGAAATGCTCTCCGGGGAATGGGATGTGTTCAAAGCTTAGTCTCATCAGGTACAAAGCTTTAATGAATTGTCCAAAATAAAAACGCATAGTATGATATTGATAAAACACTCATAAATCAATAATAACCACTTGTTTTTTATATCATATTTTATCTAATTTTTGAGCCACAGTATTTATCAAGTTGAGCTTTATTTGCCAGGAAGACTGATCAAAGATGGAAGTGAATAGCACAGGTTACCCAACTCGTTCTCCCTCCCTTTGTGCAATGGAGGAGCGCCATTGAAATTGAGTATTTGAGCGATGATAATTATTTTTGAGGCTCTTGCCGGAAATCAAGAGCCTTTTATTCTGATTGTAAATCTTTGAAAAAATCTACTTTTTCTTCTTGAGCTAAGTTTTCACAAAAGTATTCTTTTGTTTACATGAACTCCAGCAAAACCATTGTCATGTACAACCAACATGTTGAAGACAAAGACTCAATGAGCGAAATAGAAAATCCGCAGCAATAGAAAGTAGACCACTACAGATACCTAGGACAATGAATCTACATAAGATCCTTGAAAGAATAAGAAATTAAATGAAGAATCACTCTTGGATGGCAAGCTTTCAGCAGAGCAAACTTGACTTTCAAGAACAAGAAAACACCATTTGTTTCAAAAAGAAGGGTATGCAACTAATGCGTCCATCCAATAATCACCCATGAAGCTGACACATGGAACCTAACCAAAGGTTTGACCCTTAAACTGAGACTTATACAACATGCACAGGAGAGAATTATGTGTAACATCAAATGGAATGTTCACAAGACAACAGAGTATATCAGAAAACAAGAGGGAGTCAGAGAAATTAT
This sequence comes from Thysanoteuthis rhombus, assembly GCA_963457665.1. Taxonomy (NCBI): domain Eukaryota; kingdom Metazoa; phylum Mollusca; class Cephalopoda; order Oegopsida; family Thysanoteuthidae; genus Thysanoteuthis; species Thysanoteuthis major. The sequence continues at coordinate 68,231,223 of OY735201.1, read as the reverse complement.
AAAAACCTTAAGAAAATTCAAATGGCAATAGGCTGCTCATGTTGAAAGAATGGCAGATGACTTATAGACATCACAGCGAGCAATATGGATCCAAAGAGATCTTGTGGAAATGTGGCTAGCAAAAAATAAGATGCAGTTTTTGTACAAATCAACCATTTGTACAAATAATATCAAAGCAATGTTCTATTTGTGGGCGCTCAGGAGCCCTGTTGAGACATGGTCAATGTGATCACATCTGTGTGTACTCCAGGCAAATACTCTAGCAGCTTTTTAAAGTAAACTAGAATGACTCAAGAAGTAAACTACACTGACTGAAAAAAGAAATGAAAACCATGATTCTCAATCCCATGTAGTAAAATATGATATTACGAAATAATCATCATCAGTCTCTAATCATCCATCGTGAGACATGGACCTTTCCCAAGATTTGCCAGACCTCTCCATCATGGGTGTTGCAGAGTCAAAACTTTCTGAACTCGTCTGGTTCATCTCGCCATCTTAAATTCTGCCAGCCTCAGTTTAGTATGTAATCTCTGGGGATCCATGTTGTGAGTTTTGAAGATTTGCTTGCTCTGCCAGTGATTTTTTGCTTGATTTCTTCTCCCTTAGAGGATTTCATGAAGATTCATTGTCCTAAGTAGATGTAGCTTTCTATTTTCTACAGCTTTGCATTTTTGATTTTGATTGTTGTGTATTTATTTCCAACGTATTTGTTGTTTTTCTGAAATTCATGTGAAGGCCAACTTTCTAGCTTTTTTCATTCAGTTCATCTAGCATTAGTTGGAGGTCCTAAAGTTTCTCAGCAAGAAGGACGATATTGTCTGCAAATCTGTGGTTGCTTAGGTATTCACCGTCTATTCTGATTCCTCAATTTTCCCAATCAAGGTTTTGGAGGATAATTTCCTGGCAGGCTGTAAAGAGTTTGGGTGAGCCGGTATCACCTTATCTTATCCTTTTTTTGGAGCTGAAAGAACTCTGAGTTTTTATATAGTCTGATAAAGGAGCAGCTTTGACACAATATATGTGGTGATATTTTGACATCTACAGGGTCTACACCTCAAAGTTTCACTGAAATTCATAGAGAACTTTTAGAGATATTGTGTGGACAGTCATGAGAAAATACATAAATGTAAAAGAAAAAGAAAATGGAAAAATAGTCAGGAAAAAATATCCCATTGCCCACACTACTACAAAATTACCTTAAAAATCATTCAATACTTTCGGGGATAATGTTTGAACATACTAACAAACACTAACAACAGAATATACCTCCTTTCAACTTTGTTGATTGAGGTAAAAAAAACTTATTCTTCTTAGTGAATTGAAAATTTTAGAGCAAAATAAACAAACTGAACCTCAAAAGTTCAACAACCAGTATAGCCTCCTTTATTTCTTGAACAGGTGAGGATTTTTCAATTTTTTCATTTACTTAACAAATTTTCTGGTATATTCAATATAATTATATTTCTTCTATGGCCTTATATAAATCATTATAATTAATAATGGTAGGGGGGCAAACTTTTTCACTGAAATTATTATACTAGTCAAAGATTTTTAAAAAAATCATAAATTATAATAAATGATATGCATTTCAATCACATGAATAAATTTCTGGGTTTCTGGTGTTGTTTCTTTTAGAACCCAGGTACAAGAATTTCATCATTCAAACAATTATACTTTCAGAAGCATTGATGATGTATTCGAGAATGACAACGAGGGGCGTATACATTCAAGAAAAAATGATCGGGAGAGGATGTTAAGAAGACAGACAATTTTGGTTATTGAAATTTTTCAATTCTCAACAAAGAATATTGAACTACAAGTCACTCAAAGAAGGAACAAACTTGTATAATCATACGCAGATTCATCATTTTTGGCATTTTTCAGCAGTTGTATGTTTCAATTTCTGGTTCTCAAACGAAGATGGGGGATCTTGAACACTTAGGAAAATCAAGATTTTTCTCTAAAGAGTGTTATATAATCATCTTATAAACACTCAAACATATTTTTGAAGACTCAGATGAGAAGCCTGAATGTAAACAAATTTATACTACGAGTTAATAAAACTGGAATATGCTATTGAACTGTCATTTGAGAAGAAGAGCTGGAGTGTTTCAACAAAACAAGTAAGAAACTCTTAACCCCCAGTTTCTGATGCATTTGAAGATTATCTTCTGCTATCATCTTTACTGTTTGTTAAAGGACTCCATGAAAATTGAGCCAACTGGATTGCATACTATGAATCAGAAACAAAAGGTATGCATGAAGATAACACCTAAAAAAGAATTGTTAGAAAATTCCAGATGGAGCAAATGGTATTGCTTCTTTTAGAGGAGCTGATGAAGTTAGGATAGGAGCTTTAAATCAACTCTATCAGTGTTTGATAATTCAGTTACATAAGGAAATTAACCCATATGGGTAGATTGCGAAAAGTTCCTATTAGAATTGAGGAATGATTCTGAAATTGATGAGGACAGTACTAATCTATGGCATCATATTACAAAGATGATATTGACCAAAAATTAGCTAACGAGTGTTATCAATTCAAAGAATATTTTCATTTTAGGAAATCCTTGATTTTTAGAGGAAAATACACCATCTAGAATGCAACATGCGGAAGTTCCTCTGCTTATTTGTGAGCAACACCAGATTGATGTGTTTCGCAATAATACTATTGCATTTGAGGTGTATGGAACAATGCTTATCATGAGCTGAGAAGCAGAAAGGGATTTCTCAAAGTAATATATCAGCTTCTTATGTGCAACATTATGTCTTACAATTGCTTTGATTAGCCAGAACTGATCATAAATGATCCCTGATAACCTTGAATGACATAACATAGTCGATGAAGTTTGCTGTAAACAGATGTGCCCTTTACGCCAAATTTCCCTTATCCTAGAAACAAATTATAGCCTACGATAGTTTCCAATAGCTAGAAATGACCACAAATGACCTCTGATGACCTTGAATGATCTCTGAGGCCAACCTGACATAGCTTATGTCCTTGTCTATCAAAGGATGTTGTCCCTATTCCAAATTTCAACTTCCCAGCAGTAGAATTAAGTTCAGGTCACATTAGATGAAAAGTCAAATTAAGCATTGTAATTATATTGTAAATAGAGCTCCACTGTAAAACCTTTTGAATGTCACTCATCCTATGCCCTCTGCTATGAAGAGATGAACCGCTATGCAAAATTTCAGCTTCCTAAATGCAAAATTGTGGCCTACAAGGTGAAACAGACAGACAAACAGATTTTAAGTTTTATATATAAAGAGAGAGGTATTGACTGTGGTCTTTGTTATGTTTTATTTCATCATTCCATGAAGCATGTTTATTATGTTTCCCAAATCTTGATGACAAAGTCTTGATACTATATTATAGACCTGATAAAAGGAGAAAAACCTACCAATGTTAATGAGTAGATTATCTCAAAACTCATAAAATTTTGTGATTCTGTCATTGCAGCATACTCATACCAGAATAATCTCTGAAAATGTCCCAAAGTTGCAAGAAGTAAAAAAGATCGCCATGGATTCAATCAAACCCCTTTGAATAAAATTAATGGTCCCCCAGATTTCATTGCTTGTTCACTGCATGACCTTGTTTTTAAGGACTCCACCCCATCACCACCATTCTTCACCTTTTGGGCTTTGGTGTCCTTGCAAAGTCAGCAAAGCCCCTTGACCTAGTTGGATGATGCCCTATTATCTCTTTTGTGAAGTGGCCCACACCACAATTGAAGCTTCAGGGCCCCCAAAATGTAGATTTACAACTGCCCACAATTGAGAAGTCTCATGAATCTTTGGGATGGTCCATATCCATGCTGTGACAGTGAAAGGTTGCTGCTGCTGCTGCTGCTGCTGATGATGATGATGAAAGTGAAGAAAATCTATTTGAAAGGCCATTTGAACCAGAGAACTTTTTCATCAGTCTAGCACTGAGCAAACAGCAATATCTGTAAAGATAGATAAATGTTTCAGGTAATTAGTCTATGAAATTAGCTGCTTATTTAGTGCTAACCAGCCGCATAATGTTCCTCAACTTGGATGACCATGAATGAACTGTTATCACCAGACTATGAACAATAAATCATTGCCATGTTGATTTAATGTGGTAATAAATAGAGACTTCAAGTTCAAATTATCAGAGTCATGAAGTCATAGGTTATAGAGTTCACAATTTGTTTGAACTTCAAAAACATCATTTACTCATCATTCCCTATTAACAAAGTATTGTTTAATGATGAAAATCTTGATTAATGATTGACTAAGCCACAGAGCTTATAAGCAGTATGGTCTGGTCTTGCTCAATGTTTTAAGGGATTGAAGTTTTGTAAATGTTGCAGCAGAAACGGGCCTGAATTAACAGGTTTCCCTTCTCTATTTCTTTAAACAACAATTTTTTTATGGCTTGTTCTCATTTTGAGTATAAATGAGATTAGATAAAATTAGCCTTCCAAAATAATCAATAATTGGCAAAATTGATTTCATGACTTTCATTAAGTAGTTTAAGTATGTATACAGTGAACTCTCATTTAACAATTGGTTTGAATGAAAATCAGTTACTGATGGTTCCTTATTGACAAAGCATTGACTGTTTCATGACAAATATCTGGATTAACGATCAACTGGTTTACATCATCTTCAATCATTGTGGTTGCACTGTTTAAGTTTTGAAATTCTCCTTTATTTACATTGCATTGTCAACATCAGTCTAAAATCAGTTGCAAAGAAAATGGTGGTGACAAAGTTACAAATAAAGAAAAGTAATAATACTAAAACAAAGATGTATACACGTGTGGAGTTGGATCAATATGTTTGGGGTTATTACCTGGATTTTATTCTGAAATTTCATTCTGTAATGTTTGATTTATATGATAGACAGTCATCATTAAATTAATTGTGAAAAGGAGGGATTTTATGTAGGAAGAAGATTATTTGCTAGTTAAAATAAATGCTCCTTCATAATTTATGTACCTATGTATATCTGTTCATTTAAAGCATGTGTACCTGTATTTATCTATACATTTAAACCATATGTACCTATGTATATCTGTTTGTTCAAAGCACATGTACCTATTTATATCTGTACATTTAAAGCACAAGATTTCTTTCGTCTGTTTTATATATACAATCGTCGCTTATTATAGTTTCCTACTTTATAATTTGCCTTTTTCAAATTTGGTCAATTCCTTTTTGCTCCAAAAGAATTGGATACTTTTTTTGACATTATGTTTCCTCTTGAAAGAATGTCTTGATTCTTTTTCAGTGATACCTTGCTGTTTGGGCCTGCTTAGTGATTGAGATAGTTGCATATTTAGTTTATGTGTGGGCATTGGAGCTCTGGTAAAAGCCAGGATTTTGTATTACTTTCAACAAAGCAATCTCTGCCTATTGAAAAAAATGGCTGAACACAATTTTCACAGTAACAGTACATATGTGTGGTTGTAAAACTGATGGCATGAGACACCTTATTTCCACTGGGAATATAAAGAAAAAATACATTTGAAACCCATTTTTTTTAACTCCTTCTCTAGTTCTGGCCAATGAGGTGCCAGGCAATGAGGGCTATGTTTACCTTTAGAACCACTTTTTAGGAAAAACTGAAGAGTATTATATGCTGTCAAATATGGCAATTATGCAAAGTATAACAAAAATATACATCAGTGTAAATATTTAATTTAATAGATAAATTTAATTCTATACTTCCAGTAAAGAATCTCTAAGACTGCAATGATTTTGGAGAAGGAAATAAAACATTGCTCATCATATAAAACTGTTCAAATTCTTATCTTTCAACAAAAATCAGTTCAAACTTAGAACATCATAATTTTAGTGATTTGAATTTTTGTGAAATTGATTGAAAATGAAGGATGGTTTTGTGCAGTACAGGGAGCCGTGAGTTAATGGTAGCACACATAGACCTGGAGTTAGCTTTTTCCTTTCAAAGGTCATAGAGAGTCCCTTTATAAAGACTGATATTGGGCCATATCTTGAGATGGAAGGCTGCCAGCATTCAAACAATGGTGCTTATGAAGAACCATAGCCAAGACAAATATTATTTAATCAGTAGCATTGTTTGGCAAGCCATAATTGTATACAGTATATTTTGTACATTAGACTGATCTCATATAAATCTGAAATCCTGACAGTTTTATTAATATTCCATATGTCTTGATTAGAAGATTTTTAAGAACAGAAGCAGAATCAGAGCTGCTAAGTACTTGTTATGAAGACTTTTTCTGTTGTGTTAACAAAGAAATATTTGAGAAACCATGCAATAAGGTTGAATTATTCCTTTTCTTTTCCTTTTTTAAAATTCTATTACATAATGAACACGAAGTTCATATGAACAAAGCATACTAAGGTGACTAGAACATATCCAAGTCAATGTAAATCAAATATGAGGTCTACCAAAAAGTATCCAGCAATCTGATATTTAGACAAATTGTCTACCTAGGGCAATGACATTTTATATCTGCGTCTCATCCGCTTTCAGAATAGAGTGCTAAGTCCTCTTTCAGTGATCAAAAAGTCCACAGATCTAAACAAGAGTTAAAAGAAGAGCTACAAAGCACCCAGAGAGCTCACACTTCAATTAAAGTTATTGTCAGTCCAAACTGAACAATCAGGTTACAGGTCCCAGACTCTTCTGTGGCAAAAACTTGTAACAATTATTGATCTGAGACATCACTTTGAACATTGATTCATTTCAACACTCGCTTATTTCCCTTAGACTTAGTGACTTTGTCATTACCGTGTTATAACATCCAAAAAGCAAAAAAAAAAATGCCCTCACTGCCATGTTAACATAATGCAAAAGAAAATCCTTGATCTGCCTGAAAATTTGATGAATTTGTTCCCAAAATTAAATAAGTTATTTCTTTGCCATGGCCCAACCTTCCACAAGATATCATTTAAAAATTTTGGTGATACTGTGTGGACAAAGAGACAAACATTGGTGAATATATAATCTCTGTCCAACTCTTTTGGCAGGGGCTAAAATGAAAAATCAAGGTACATATTCAAAAAAAACATAGAAGGTTTGCAAAATCTTGTCACAAGGCTGACTGACCAAAAAGAGAATTGGTACTGGGGAAAATGTCACCGGGATAATGAATCAGCCAAAAAAAATAATCCAAGAAAAGAAAACCATCTGTGCTTAAATTCATGAAAGTTTGTGACTATATTTGCCTTCTCCTCCCAAACAGTGCATTGTAGCCAGAGATAATTGTTCAAGATACCTCTAAAATGTGCAGGTTCAGAGGGGGGCAAAAAAATGTGGAATAATCAGAAACATTTCAAGGGGTTTTGAGGTGGGGTTCCTTCCTCAAAAATCCTTGAAATGTTTCAACATTCACTACATAACTATAATACTGAATTGGACACCCATGCTTGTGTTTCAATTTGGAAAAAGCTGTTGTGACATTTTTTTCTATTCATATTCTTCTTTAGAAGATTTCTATTGCATATATTCTGATGATGCTATTTTTTTGAAGTTTTTTTTTCTACAAGTTACTCATTTTTTTAAATATGAATTTAGGGGATTAGAAGTTATGTAGATTATATGTAAGGTACAATTATTTTTTGTTCGTAGGGGTCAGAATTGAAGATATATTTTTCATTTTTAGGGGTTCAAAATCTAGTGGAATTTTTTCAAAATTTAGTGAAAGATGTTTTTCTTTTTTAAGCGTCAGAATCAACAGGGTTTCTTTAATTATATTTGTTGAGATCAAAATCAATCTTGGGGATCAAAATACAAGGGGAGATTTTCTACACTTTCGGGGTCAAATATAAGGGGAAATCTTTTATTTTCAAGGGTCAGAATCAAGGTGAGAATATTTCTATCACTTTGAGGGTTCAGAATCTAAATGGAATTTTTTTTTCATTTCTAAGGTTTGAAATCCAGGGGAACACCTTTTTCTACTTTTGGAGATTAAAATGGAGTGGGTGAACTTTTCTCTTTTGTGGGTGAAAGTTGAGAGGGATCTTTTTTTTCATTTCTAGGAATCAAAATCAAGGAGAAACTTTCTTTTCAATTTTGGAGGTCAAATTGAGATGGAATTTCTTTTTCCCTTTCAAGGGTCAAAGTCAATGCTCAAAATTGAAGTGAGGATTTTCTTTTCTACTTTTTGGGGTCAAAATCTTGGAAAATTTCATTTTTCAGGGTCAAAAAAGAAAGAAAATTTTTTTTTTACTTTCAATGGCCAAAGTTGTCAAAATCAAGGGAGAATTAATTTTTTGATTTTAAAGGTCAAAATAAGAGTCGAGTAATTCTTTCTTTCTCTATTAGAGGTCAAAATCAAAGGGAAACTCCTCACTTATGGAGGTCCAATTTTTAGCAGGGTCATTTATTCAATTTTAGGCGTTGAAAGCAGTAAGAAGGAACGTATTCTTTTTTGAGAGGTTCAAAAGCTAAGGGCAACTTTTGAAAGAAATTTTTCTCAGGGGTCTAGACGTAAAGGAAACAGTGTTGATATATTTGCAGTTAACCCCCCCCCAGACATTGCTTGGTATTGTTGCTTACCAAGCATTAATCCAACACTGGTTGTTTTTATTTGGTCTTAGATTGAATATTATCATTAGCAATCACAGCTTCTTTCCAAAGAGCTTTTTTTTTGTGTGTAACCAAACCTGATTGCCTGAGAAAAAATCAACTTATTATAAACGATCAACGAAAACTGTGACCAAAACGTAGAAAAGAAAATCCTCACTTGGGTTTCTTCAGTTTTCAAGTTGGTCTTACTGGCTATGTATGTATGTATTATGTATACAGATCACACAAATGGATCTCGAGGGTTGAAAATTTCAAAATTTACTTCTTATTATAGCTAGAAAATAAACTTTTCTGTTTTTGTTTTTTGAAAATTCCCCCTGAATTCATTTTAAGAATGTGTTCAATGTGCAACATAAATTTATGGTTATTTTCTAATCAACAAAAAGTCATAGAAGTAACATTCATTGATCACCCCATTTACCAATGTTTTAATTAATCATCCCTAACACGGCATGCTGCAAAAAACATTGGTTACATAATGGTTTTCTGTTGAGTTACTATCCAGATGTGTATAGAGAATTTTTAATACTAAAAAGACCTATGCAAACTAAAATAAATTGATTACTAAGCCTCTACAATATCATACTTATATCTAAAAAAATTAATAATTTTTTGATATAGAAGGTTCGTTATAATGAATATTACAGCAAATTTGAGTTGAGTTTGAGTTTTGATTGCAAAAACTAATGAAATCATAAATCAATGGGAAAAAGTATAAAAGTTTTAATTTTTTTCAAATTGTGAGAGTAAAAACCTGAAAATCGATATTTGACAAATTAGTTATTTTGAGACCACATTACCAAATTTAGGGGAAGAAAAAATAAAAGGGAGAAAAATATTGAAAATTTCTTTGAAATAACAAATATTTTTGACCTTTTCCAAAGAAAGGATATAAATTAAATCTGTTGAACACGGGGAAAGAAGAAAAAGAAGTGTACTTGTTAGAATTTTTATCATTACCAGTATTTTTAGATTTTCTCATTCATTATTGCTGAAGTACAGATTTAAAAAAATTAAAAATGAAATTATTTCCAAACAAATCTCTTAAAAATTCAATCAAACAGAAAAAAAAAGACATTGAAGAAATTTAACTGTCTAGACAAATATTTTTTTAATTTCAACTTGAGGAAGCCTCATTTAAAAATTTGAGAGACCATTAATTTGAAAAAAAAAAAAATTTTAATATGAAGAGTCAGAAAATGCCATAGGAACTGAACAGGAGCTTTTATATTCAAGATGAGAGCACATAATGACAAAGTAATAAAGCTCAAACACTTTTTCTACCTAGGAATTAAGGAATGAAGCATTGTCATTATAATTAATTTTTGATGGGATGAAAGAAGAACAGACTGGTCAAAAATGAATGATAACACTTTCAAATTATTCTGTGCTAGACATGATATTAACTTGAATTCTTTTATTAGATGAAGTATCATAAACCATTAATAATTTTAGACTAGTATTTCCTTTCATTTCAATTGCTTTTCATTCTGACCGTCAATCTATTATATTGAGTAAACAGCGCAGATTGGAAATAAGGAATAATCTTCTATCAAGACTCACCCTTTTTTTGCCTTGGGAAGCCTGGTTTTTTATACCAGCTCCTCTGTTTCAGCCATGACAGCTTTACGGCTAATAGAAGTTCAAATCTAAGCCTAAACCCTTTTACTTACCCTTCTTTCAGATTGTTTAACGCCATATTAACTGGTATTTTTGTTTTCATTTTTATATACTCTTGTAGTATTAGCTGAAGTAATATTAACTTTCAATATTTTTATTTGATGAAGCATTGGAAACCATTATAAATTTTTGTCTAACATGTCTTTCATCTGATAAAAGAGAGGGGCAGGACTTTTTCCTATGATTAAAAATACAATACTGTTTTTTTTTTTAATTCTAATATTATTTGGGCATATTTGTTTTATTCAGTAAATAGTTGGCTTCAATTCAAGCCCTAAAAATAAAACCATCTTTAAAAATGTAAAGAAAATATCTTCATCATTATAGAGATAAAATTTCTCGAAAAATAAACTTAATGTGTTTTTATTGGCACATTCAAAATAAAGTAATTAAAATTACTGACTTCATACAGATATGCATGCACACAAAGAGAAATAAATATAATTCCATGCATATGTACTATATATATATATATATATATGTATATATGTATATACATATATATATATATATATATATATATATATATATATATATATATATATATATATATATATGTGTGTGTGTGTGTGTGTGTATTATACACACACGAACTAATCTTCAAATGTATAATTGCCAACATGCTTAGAATGTAAAGAACACAATCAATGCATAATACAAGCTATGGCGTACAGATGCAAAGCCTAGAAACAAACAAAATCACTCAGAATCCAACTCAGAGTTGGAAAGAAGGCAAGAGAAAGAAGAATGCTAGAAATAACTTGTAGCAATGAAAGAAAAAACTCAACATGGATCAAGGAGAGGACAAAGGTGAAGGATATCATATAAACAATTAAGCAACAAAAATGGAGTTGGACTGGACACTTGGCAAAAAGAAAGGACAATAGATGGAGAAATGGGTTAAACAATTGGTTCTCATGGGAAAAGACCAGAAACAAGATGGAGGAATGAAATGAATAAGTTTGCCAGTAAGGCATGGCAAAGATTCATTGTCGTCTAGCAAGGAAATGGGAAGAGCTCTTGACCAGCTGTGAACTTATTATGGATTATGATGATATAAATATGTATATATATATATATATATATATATATATATATATATATAATGTGTACTGTAGAGAGTGAGACGTGAGACATACTCGGGAGTGAGGTGTTTGGAGGTAAGGTCTATCAATCCTTATAAGTAAATTGTCCATACATGTTTCGGGATTCTTCCCATCATCAATGGTGTGTGCTGTGTGAGTGGAGAGAGAGAGAGAGAGAGAGAGAGAGAGAGAGAGAGAGAGAGAGAGAGAGAGAGAGAGAGAGAGAGAGAAAGAAAGAAAGAAAGAGATAGAGGGCAAGAGAGATAGAGATTTGGATATTTACAATTTGTGTTGTTACTGATCACACAAAAATTGAATATATTCAATTGATCCTCACTAATAGGAATTCATTTGAAACTCAATTTATTTCATCCATAAACCTATCTGCCCCCATTCAATCTCATTTATTTACTTATATAAGAAGCCAGGAAGGACAAGGAACTTACTTGCTAAGTAAGGAAAAGCAAATTCTCAAAAAAAAATTGACTTTCTCCCAGAGCATTCTGAAATACTGGATCAGCTTATCAATTTATGCAAAAAAATGGCACAAATGTGAATAATTCTAACAATAACTTCATCGTCAGCCTTTTAGCGTCTTTCGTTGGACATTAACCTTCCCCAAGATATGCCAGACCTCTATCATAGAGGCAATGTTTCCTGAACTCGTCTATTTTGTTATGACATATTATTTTTTGCCAATCACAGTTTTGTATATGATCTCTAAGGATCCACATTGTAGATCGTGATGTCCATGAGTTGTCCGCCATTCTTTCAAAATGGCCAACCCATCACATTTGAGTTTTGTAATGGATTCTTTGATATCTCGGACTTCATTTTTTTCTTATATACTGTGGTGTCTAGTGATCTCTTCATGTGATGTTGAGCATGATTCTTTCATGTGCATGATGCAGGGTTCCCAGTTTGAGGGTCAATCTCTTGCTTAGGTTCCATGCTTCAGCTCTATAGGTGACTATCAGGTGGGTTGAATGCATTTGTTGCATACTTTTCATAACAGGACATAGGATTTTCTTGTTCTTGTGGGTTGAGCTTGCTCTACCAAAAACTTGCCAATCTAAAGTGCTTCTCCGATAGATTTCTTTTTCTTTCAAGGATCGCATGCAGATTCGTTGTCCTTGGTTGCTGTAGTGATTTACTTTTTCCAGTTCTACATTTTTTATTATGAATGTTCTGTCATAGTCCCCAACATGTTCGTTGTACCAGATATTTGTTTTTTGAGATTGTGAAGGGTTTTAGCAAAAGGCATGATGTTGTCAGCAAACCTAAGATTACTTAGGTATTCACTGTCTACTCTATTATCCCAGTCCAAGTTTCAGAAAATCATTTTGAGACGGGCTATGAAGAGTTTGTGTCTGCTGGTATCACCTTCTCTTACATTTTTTTTGAGCTGAAAGGGTTCAGAGTCTTTATGAAGCCTGATAAAGGAGTTGCTCTGATACTATATATGTTGCATTATTGTGACATATACAGGGTCTACACCTTGTAGAGTGATAGCATCAATGACTTTTGGAATTTCAACTAAGTCAAATGCCTTTTGAAATTGATAAATACTACAGTGAGTGACATTTTATATTCTGCAGCTTTCCTTCTTAGTTGATTTATCAAGTGGAGATGGTTGAGTAGCTTCTTCTAAAGCCAGCTTGCTCCCAAGGTGGGTTTTTATGGTGGGTGATAACTTGGGTGAAAAGTTTATAGATGCAGTTGAAATCAAAAAGTTCTCCTTGTTACCAATACTTATCACATAATTAAGTAGAAAGCCCTTAGAGAGCGTATACTTTAACTGTGTCATTATATATGTTGTAAGACTCTGAATTATACCAGGTGTATGCCTTGAATGATAGCATCGATGAAGTTAGGGATTTCCACTGAGTCAAAGGTTTTTTTGAACAAATGTTACGGCAAGTGGCATTTTATTTCCAGCTGCTTTCTCTTTTTGTTGATTCACTGAATGGAGATAGTCAATGTTTGATTAGTTTCTTCTGAATCCAGCCTGTTCCTGTGTATGGTTTTCATCAAACATTTTGGTGATCTTGTTGGTGATAATTACAGTAAGAAAGTTATAGATGCATTCAAACAGGTGTACTGGCCCGTAGCTGTTTAGATATTTTGGGTTCCCTTCCTTATGTTATAGCATTATGATTGCAGTATTCCAATCTTCTGGGGACTTCACTCAGTCTTAGGTATGAACTGAATAGAATTGCTAATTTCCTGGTGATTACTTTTCCATCTTTTTTATTATAAGGAAAAAATAACTTTATGGGCAAACACGTCTACAATTGATAAGGAGAAATCGGCGCCTATTATATTTTTTCTCTGACTGCAGAGCAAAACAAGTACTTTGGCAAATGGACAAAATGGATTTCCAGAGCAGAAGGCCTTGAAAAACTCAATGAAACATTTGATAAATGAGTCAAATTTGGAACTACAAAGATGCAAAAGCAAAAAAAATGTGACAAAAATGAACAACAGGTCATGAAAGATATAAACAATGATTTGGAAACCGAAGTCGAAGAAAAAGTTATGGATGATATAAATAATGATTTAGGAACCAGAATTGAAGGAAATTCTCTCTTTGAATACAAAGAAACAATTAACAAAGAAAAATCAGAGCATTTTATGCATGAAATAAAACATTGTGAAAAAAGATATTTCCAAATTTTCTTCAGAACAAAAAAATGAAACTAAGATTTCTAAAATTCATTAAATTAATAAACAAAGTTGCAAAAGAAGATTACTGACAACTTTTTATTCTTTTTGTAACATTAGCCAGCATGTGTGTTCTTTCATCCCATGGAACAATACAACAAAGGAAGAAAGCAGGAAAATGATAACTCATGGTGTGCAAACTTTCAGTAGAGCAAACTTAACTATCAAGAACAAAAACATCCCATTAATTCTAAATGAAATGGTTTACAATCAATGCATTTACCTGATAGTCACCTATGGAGTTACATAGAGAGATCACTGTAGACCATTTATAATGAGGAAGTCAGGGTCAATAATTTTCTACCGCATTATAAGTGAGTCTGCATTGCAATGAATTTCCCATCTTTACAAATCTTGATCCAAGTTTTTCTTTTTGTTGCACGAAGAATGCTTGGTTTCCTTACAGCGAGTGAAAATAGGTATAAAGTTAGCATCATTTACTGTAAATATGTAAGGTATGTTACTAAAATAAGGAGAGGCAGGGGTTCTTCGAGACAGACCCTCGTAATTCTTACAGAAATGAAGAGAAAACTGTGGGGGATCAGCAGGGTGAAAAGGAAGGGTGAGCTAGTACAGTAGGAAGACAAGTAAATATAATTTTTTCAAAAATTTTTGACACTTCACTGGAGGATTACATTTTGACAAAACTTAGATAATTATGAAGCGAATGTTGGCAAAGATGGAAGGAAAGGGATGATGAATTTCATTTATTGATGAATGAAATGTTTTTGACTAATTCATCCCCTTATTACAGTTGGTGTAACCTTATTTTGGTGTTGCAAGTGTAAAAAAATATTTTTGAGTTGGCAACACTGACCTGATAGGTCTCTCTAATTTTACACTTCTCTGCTACTGACATGGAGGAATTTAACGTTGATGGGCCCAGTGCATAACATTTCCTGGGGTCTTTCGTATTTGGCTAAAATTTTGAGAGCCAAATTCTACGTTTCCAAAATCGGGTTCTATGCTCAAACTGTATTATCAGTGATCCTGTGTTATATTGAGCTGTGTTATTATGGATCCACTGGGTTTTAGAGAGAAACCAGGAGTCAAAGATGTTAAAGAATTCATTAAAAAACTCAAATAGTAATTGGTTTGCCATGTACAAAGAATGTCACATAACTGCTAACAATATGGATCTCTAAGGATCATTTGCAAAACTGTAGAAGTCAAAAATTAAGATGATGTGATGACCTAAAAAGAATTTCAGTGATGCTCCATGATACCCATGATAGAGAAGTCCTCAGAACTCCCAGGGAAGGTTCAACGACAGACACTAAGAGACTGATGAGGATGATGATTATCCCAACTGAGAGATCATTGGTTGATCCTGTTGCATTCTTTTGTAGCATTTTGGGGATTGATGGTAGTGACAATTGGTCATTTTGAGGGTTAATGGCAGTGACAATTGGTCATTTTGGGGATTGATGGTAGTGACCATTGGTCATTTTGGGGCTTGATGGTAGTGAGCATTGGTCATTTTTGGCAGTGATCACAGTGGCTATTCGCTTTCCAAGTCACTTGCTACAGGTTTTTGTTTCATTTTACCTGCAGCAGGTAGTACTCCTGACCTTTTAAAAGAGTCGGATTCATACATTTCCAAATACTTTAGTACAAAGTAGGCTCAAACAATCTCAGCTGAAATTTGAATTTGGTTTACTTACTTCATTTTACGTACCTTTAGGCCAACTAAGTACCTCCTATATATGCATATTTATGAAATAACTCATTCACACCAATATAAACATATAACTATTTGTGTGTGTGTGTGGAGAGATTACATAAATACACACACACACACACACACACACACACATATATATATATATATATATATATACATATGTACATACATATCCATGTATCTACATTTATTTGTACATATGTATAGATATGGTTATATATAGATATATCTGCATATATATATATGCATAAACAGAGGTGAGTATATATATATATATATATATATGTAAGTATTCAAGTTTATGCAGACACACATACATACAAATATGAATTTATAACTATGCACACCTATGTATAATATTGATTTTGTATAAACAGGTGTTTTTCTAAATTAATGCATGTACATACCATTTTATATCTACATAGATGCATTTATGTGCGCATGTGTGTTCAGGAAATGGAAGTCAGAGAGAGTAAGCTTACAGACGACAGTGCACTCAAAATCAGACCTGGTGCCCCACTTTCCAGCTGGAAGTAATGGATGTACACCCCTACCATCACCCATTACACAACCACCCCCACCAACCTTTGGAAGAAAAATTGACTCTATTTCCCTCTTTTACCTCATCCCACAGTTTAAGGATTGCTTTTACTTTTATTCATGGTTATACTGAGGAGAGATAGACAGATTCTGGTTTTATGTCTTCAAAGACATTGAAAAGGCGGCCAGGGTTGGAGACATCTAATCTAGATAATTACACCTGCTCCCAAAATATGGTAATCTTCCAAAAGGTCTAACAATGGCCTGCACATTATGTATATGCAGACCCTCACCTATGTCAGCACTCACCCTGTGCTGGTTGACTGGGTCTTTTCAGTTGACTAAGGCTTCCAAAGATAGTGTAGACAATAATGTTATACAAACAAGTGCCTTATTGGGTTTGGAGTCACTCCAAAGAGGACCCAGGATACAAATACAAGACACTGTGTTTCTACTAAGTGAACAGGAACAATATCACAGGGTTGGGGACATGGGGTTTGGAGAAGCGTGTTTCAGGAGGGGCAGTGAGTGGCTCATTCTACAAGTGCCTCAGCTATTATTATTATTATTCATTAGGCCACACTGTGTGTGTGCCTCTTCAACTGTCAGGCAGAATTGACAGCACCAGTAGAAAAATTTCCAAATTATATGAAATTTGCTGAACAATAAAATAACCACTTGAGACAAGAAATATTTCTATAAATATTGCCTACTGAAATTTTCAACCTTTCTTCTTTTACTTTTCTTATAAGAAACCGTTTTTCTTCGCCCTAACCCACCTTCTTGATTGTTGAGGCTGCTGCCAGTGGTGACGGTGATGACAATCTGTTCCTGTGTTGATGCCTATCTAAACCGGTTGTTGAAAAACATCACAAAGTGGTCGGTCGGTCATCGCCAAATTATGGTCCTTGTGAGTTGGGTTTAAAGCTAGCTAAGCAGGATAATCGAAACGGCTTGTTGCTCACCGTCCCTATGTTTTTAACTTGGTTTTTGGCAAACAAGTGATCTAATATCATATTGACCAATGATGTGGTACACTCATTCCTGATTCAAATTTTTCCAATTTTAGCCTATTGATGAAAGATGGTGAGGACGGGAATGCAAAAGTGCTAAAACTAT
This sequence comes from Thysanoteuthis rhombus, assembly GCA_963457665.1. Classification (NCBI taxonomy): domain Eukaryota; kingdom Metazoa; phylum Mollusca; class Cephalopoda; order Oegopsida; family Thysanoteuthidae; genus Thysanoteuthis; species Thysanoteuthis major. The sequence continues at coordinate 68,213,834 of OY735201.1, read as the reverse complement.
CTCCTTTTCATCTTCCTGTGAAGAACAGAGAAAAAAAAAGAAAAGAAAATTTGTAGAAAACCATGCTCACTTTTGAATATTTTTGATGAGTGTACTTTCAGAATTGATGAACTCTTTACTCTCTACTAGAGGAACTAAGACACTGTTACTTTTTATGTTTGCATTGAATGACTTACCGCATCTATAACAAGAAAAATCATTTAAGTTTCTATTTTAAGAGATGTACAAGGTTTTCGCTTTTTTTATATTATCATTATCTTTCGGAGATTTGTCCCAACATTTTTCATTATTCTTTGTATATGATATACACAGCCACTTAGTGTTTTAGCGGATATCAATGTTGATCACAGGTGATTATATCTACTGGCATGACTAATATCTTTTGCTCCGATCATAAAACTGATGTTCTGTAAATACCGAATCGGTAACTATTCTAAAATATCAGAGGATGGGAATTGAAAAATAAAAACGAAAAAATATCTCTTGTCATTAATCAGATAATTTTCTGTTCCTGGATATATTGAACTTTTTTCTAACCTCACAACAGAAAATCATATCTTGCGAGGTTAATAAATTGCCCCGAATTATTAATTTTGTTTGCGGTAAATAGTTATATATTCAATAAGAAATAATCAAATGTATAATTTTCATTATGTAATTTTATAATGTTATTTATTATAATAATGTTTTCATGTATGCATGTAATATATACATGATGTATGTATGTAGACAGGTACCCTGATATTTGTTTTTTTCAGCTGATGCACTCTCCGGTCTTCTCAATCTTTCCTAAAAATCTGCATGATTGATTTTGACTAGTATCTCCATCTTAATAGTTTTGATTGCTACATTTATAGATTTCCTGGTAATTGATAAGATAAAAGTTGTGTTAATTACCACTAAACTAGGTTAAGTACCTTAAAATGCTTGCACTTGATATTTTGGAAACTGGATCTGTCTCATGTAAAGTATAACAAAAAATAACAGCAGTACGTAACTATCGAGACCCTGTCTTTTTCTGTTCTTTAATCAAACAAGACTGTCTTTTGTTGCTTTGAGAAAACAAAAGAACCATTTTGCACGTTTTTTCCACATGATTGAATGAATATAATTTCAGGCATATTTATATTCATATATGTCACACAACTACTGGAGTATTCTTCAAACTGAGAAAAATATATCAAATGTCAAATCTTAGGTAAATTTAAAGTGTATAAAAAAATGTAAACACCCTGTTAGAGTTATACTTTGAAGCAGTGATTACCAAAATAGGCACTATTCCCCCCTTGTGGGCACTGGAAGACTCTAGGAGGGGGTGTTGGAAATCAGAGGATAGCAAAGGAGTGCTGAAGACTTCAGAGGGCATTAAGTTCTCAATAGCATTTTGTGGAAGAGTTGGTCATAGGCTAAGGAAGAATAGATTAAATTTTGGAACAGATCCAGGAATATTTTTATGTCACCTCCCCTGCATCGTAGCTATTTATTTAAGTATTTATAAAAATTGACATACGGTTATCACAGGTGGTCTATAAAGTATAAACCTCCTTCACATTATTTATTTTTTTATCAATTAATTGAGTACTTTTAAATACTTTTGTCACTGTCTTTACTATGGGAGGGGAAGCTCTTGAATTATGTGCTCTAAAAAGGGGCAAAAGTCCCTAAAAGTTGCAGAGACACTGCCTCAAAGTGATCAAGGAGAAATTATTAACATTTTTTTTTAAGCTTGCATTAGTAAGGGAGCTGCAAAGTGGCATGATAGTTACCATAATTGAAAACAGAATCAATTGGAGCCCTTTAGCTCTGTAAGACAATCCATCAAAGAAAAGGTTACTTTAACAGTAAAAAATCAACCAAACTTTGGCAGCTGCCATAGCAGGTCCCAAGCCTGGTTGAGAAATTGGGAGGGTTGGGCATTGGGCCAGACCACAGGCTCCAATAAAACCTACAATTGCTACAGACACAATGAAACATTGATCAATATGCCTTGTTGCACAGGAGGAAGTATCATTATTATTATGCCAGAATAAATTTAATTTTTGGCATGTCAGCACTTATATGGGTCACAGAACTGCCCAAGTATTCTTTTCCCCTACGAAAAATGTATCAAATAAAAACATTTTTTGTCAGCTTTTATGATTATTATGACAAAGGATGAAATTAGAAACTTACAAAAGAGATATGATCTTGTACAATACTTGGACAGAGTTAAGTGCTTATCTTGCTTGAATGCGAACACCCTTTTACAGGAATACTTTGAAGTAACCTGTAAAAAATTGTCAAAATATTCTTTCAAAGTTTACATTAGTACGACGTAAAAAAAAAGTTGAAAGTGAACTGGAAGATAAGTCGAAGAAAAACGGAGAACTGGAATGAAAGATTTGGCAGAAAGCAAGGGAAAAGAGAAAAAGTGCAGGTCTGGTTAGTCACTTAAAAGAAATGTGATACAAGTCTTTTGGCAGCATTCCATGTTGGGGGTGATCAATTAATTAGAAAAATGGGGTGATCAATGAATGTGTCACTTGCTTTTGTTGGGCAATGATTACTAAAAAAGTAAGAATTTTCTAAAAACAAGTTGTGAATTCTACTGGACACAAACAAATGGACCGATCTAGTGAAAAATTATATCACAAATTGTATCCCCCCACAAAAAAAACTATCTAAGGGGATAATTTGATAGAAAAAACGACCAAATGAGGGGTAAATGTTTAAACTTTCAGCTCTCTGCTCGATTGGTGCAGCCTGTATACATACATACATACATACATGCATACATACATACATACATAAATATATACATACATACATACATGCTCACACACATACACACATACATACATACATACATACACACATACATACATAAATGCATACATGCATACATACATACATGCATACACACATACATACATACACACATACATACATAAATACATACATACACACATACACACATAAATGCATACATGCATACATACATGCATACACACATACATACATACACACATACATACATACACACATACATACATACATACATGCATACACACATACATACATACACACATACATACATACATACGCACATGCATACATACATGCATACACACATACATACATACACACACATGCATACATACACACACACATACATACATACATACACACACACATACATACATACACACATACATACATGCATACACTCATACATACATACATACATACATGCATACACACATACATACATACATACATGCATACATACATACATACACGCACATACATACATACATACATACATACACACATATATATACACACATACATACATGCATACATACACACACACATACATACATACATACACACACACATACATACATACATACATACACACACACATACATACATACACACATGCATACATGCATACATACATAGCAAGCCAGCCAGCCAGATCAACTTCAAGACTGAAGAAACCAATGTAAACATTTTGATGACAGTTTTGGTTGATTGTTTCTGACACTGTTAAAGGAAATAAAGGAAAGAGAAAGGCATTTACTTTTTCTTTGAAATCTTCCACTCGTACTCAAGCTATTATGAGGAGGTGGAAATGGCGATCAGTTTTTTTTTTCCATGTATTTTTTATCATCCTTTATTTCACTTGAGCAATTTATTATTATCCACTCCAGCAGAGCCCCGTTAATGGTTCATTTCCATAACACATTCCTTACCCTGTCTGTTGCCTGCCTCTCACGGCACTGGAAAAGGGGTTAGACTTTCCTGGCTCGAATACTGAGTTGTCTATCTCCTGGACTGGTTACCAACTAAGGCTGAAGAGTGTAGTCTTCATCACTGGAGGAAGATGAGATAGTTTCATGCCTTTCTCAAAGGCATTAGTGCAACATGAACGCAAACTTTACTTTGAACATGATTTGTCAATCTTATCAACCATACTGGTAACCTGCACTGCCATCGCATTTAAAGAGGTAGGAATCAGAGAATTTTCTTCTCAACTTCTCTTAGATTACTAAACCATCTCTCATTTAAGTTTCCTTTTTCTGAGTTTAATTTTTAGCTTCGAATTTTTTTACATTCTAGACACACAAATGTTGCTCTTCTTTTTCTTATTCCACCTCCACCCTCTTCCTTTTCTTTCCGTTTGTTTTCCCTCGGCTTTTTTTCTCTATTAAAGCATTTACAATGGTTCAAATGAAAGAGGGAGGAGAAAAGCAGAAGTGAAAAATGTAGAAGGAAAATGAGAGGAAAGAAAAGAAAGAGGGTGAAGATGGAAAAAGAAAAAGAAGAGCAACATTTGCGTGTCTAGATGTAGAAAATGAAATTAAAAGAGAGTTGGTTTAGGAATCGAAGAGAACTTCAGAAGAAAATAAAAGAAGTAGTATTTGTAAAAAAAGGAAAAAATGAAGAAAATTTCAAGAAAAAATAAGGAAGTGAAAGAAAAAAGTTCCCAAGATCAAAAGAATGAAGGGAAGAAGAAGTATGCAAAAAAAAAGAGGAATTCAAAAAGCGAAAAAAGAGGACTCTAAAAAGAAGAATAAGATAAGAAAAAAAGAAGAGAAAGGGAAGAGTATGAATGGAAGAAGGAAAATTGAAAAGAAGAAAGAAAACAAAGGAGAAAATGAACAATAAAAGGGAAAAATAAAATGAAGAAAAACAAAAGATTAAAAAAAATAAAATCATAAAAGAAATAAAGTCGAGCCAAAAAATAAAAATAAAATGTGTTAAGGAAAAATGAATCAGGAATTAAAATGAAGAGGACGAAGAATTAGAAAAAAAGAGAAGTGTAAAACCAAGTGAAAGATAAAAGACAAAAAAAAGAAGAAATAAAACAAAAGTAGAAGGAAGTATCAGAAAAAAAAATCAAAGATTATGAAGAAATGACCATAGAAACGGTAAGCAGAAAAACCTGCAGAAGAACAGGGTAAAAAAATTCCAATATAAAGAAACACAAAAGATTGAAGACCACAAAAGATGCTTTGATAAAAACACATGTTGAATCACTGCTTGTTTTAAAAATGTGGAAAGAGACCACCACATAAAAAAAATAAAGTGTACTTATACACATTAGCCTCTTCCACAAAAGAAAAGAAAGAAAAACAAGCAGGCCATCATCATGCTATTGGAGAATAAATGTATTGTAAAAAAAAATTGAAGAATCTCAATGATCTTAGCAGGGAAAAAAAAACGTCTTTGAAATGTCTGGGGATATGATCCCAATAAAAACCAAAGATTTAAGGTGGTGGTAAACACAGTGAGAAGTTGGTTCAGTTCCAGAAACAATAACATAATAGTGAAATTCAGAACTTAATGGAGGTTTCTCAGTTGCTAATGCACTTTTTAAGCAGTGAGAAATGAATTAAGGGTAGATAACTCTGCACATTTTTACTTGGTGTATCTATTGAAACATTGCTTGTTGGGGAAGTTAGTGCATGGAGGGCTGAAAAATGTATGTACAGATTTATATAAATCGGGATAAATATAGATAGGTGAATCAAAACTTGAATAGGAGTAGAGATTAAAACAAACATGCAAATAGTGATAGGTTGAAATAGGTTTTGATAACTGTCTGATATATAGCCAGATTTAGAAGATAGAAAGAATGAACCAGTCTCAACAGAAGAGAACAACCCCATGAACTAAGATAAAAGAATATCTATATATTGATAATTTCTCAGTGCTTCTAAATGTGTGCATAGTTGTATGTGTATGTAAGTGTGTGTTCGAGCATGCGCGTGTGTGTGTATAACATGTACTATTATCTGCAATTTGAGAAGAGTCATTAAGCTTTTGAGATTTACTCATACACAATTGAACACAATCTTTGTGTTGTTGAGGATCTTACTTCGATGTTTCAGTCAATCCATTCTGCTGCCTTCCTCAGGAGTTTATTCAGTAAATGAATAAACTGTAGCGGTCAGTTTTCTTTTTACAGAATAAGAAATTGAAAACCAGAAAATGATTCTATACCTCTCTATTGTTGCAAGGAATGAATTGAGCTGCTTTGTATATCAGCTATTATTTTCTTGTTCATTAAGAGAGAGATGAACATGACATCTTTCTTTTCTTGTACTAATAAATATATATATATATATATATATATATATATATATATATATATATATATATATATATATATATATATATACATATATTGTATATATTTGAATATATATCTATCATGTATATATATATATATATATATATATATATATATATGTGTGTGTATGTGTGTGTGTGTGTGTGTGAGTGTGTGTATATTCAATTATACATGAGCTGACCACCTTAAATCTCCATTGCTCACACAGGAGGGTTATTCCACACACAGGCTGTACCATCAATGGTCTTACTACTATGGAAATCTCTCTCAACAATCTTCACTTGTGTGGCCACATATAAATTTATATATATATATTTTTATATATTTGCGTATATGTTTCGTATATGTTTATGGATGAATAGGTATATCATCAGACTAGACAGTTAATGTCCAGCAGGCTGTGATGATTGTTGAGACAATTAATTTTCAAACAATTTTTGTCCGGCACCAGAATTAACTTAGTAGCAAATCAAACAGCCAACCACAGAACTCATTTTCTTTATGAATTTGCATGGTGGGCAGTTCAGTTTGCTACTTTTTTTAATTCCGGTACCAGACTAAATAAATTGTCTCTAGAATTATCACATTTATGTATATACATTTATATATACAGATATATACATGCAAAGAAGAAACCTCTTTCATGTACAGGTATTTGTTTTTAATTTCCTATTTTCAGAGAGATTCTACAAGCATGTTTTTATATTGTTCTGCTACATATTACATGTTGAATGTCCCAGATGACTGCCTTATTGATTCTAAATAAGGGAATAAATAAAATATATCTCTGATATGACCTTTCCTGAAAAACAGAAAGAAGCTCCAAGTATAAGAATATACAGGAGTTCAACATCACTTCTTCTCCAGAGTTACTAGTCTGTAAAACAGTTTCCATGAGAAAACAGCCTCTTCCAAAAATCTAGATTCTTTCAAAAGAAATCTAAAAAATGTCATTGGCTGCAATATGTTAACTTACAAATTAATGTATTAATTATCTAAAAATCCAACCGCAAACTAAAATCCATCGGGTAGTAAAAGAATCCTAACACCAGTTTGATGTTGATGGATTTACATCTACCAGAAATACATTATTGAATTGAGAGAAGGTATTTATTCTTCAAGATTTTAATTCCTTTTCAGAGTCTCTGTACATATTCCTAAATAGAAGTAGAGTTTCAAGGTATGGCTCATTCTTTATTTCTGATTCAGAAACAACAGAATGACCATCTGGGAGAAGGATTAAAAGAAACAGAAATAAGATGAAAGAAATACTAGTTAAAAATCAATACTAATCGTTTTCAAGTTTTAAGTCAGTTGGGCGTAAGAGGTGTTTTGCTTTATAAGTCAATGCTGGTAACCCCTCTCCAAATTAGTCAGTGGCGTATATATAAAGTTCTTCATGCAAAGAAATTACCCTTTTTCAATAGGTAAGTTTATGAATTAGGAAAGGCAGCTTCAGGAACTATTCATTACTTATCATACCTGAGTTTCTAACTTTATCTTCTTCTCTTTGCTCAGATGAAAATAGTCTCCAGGCAACAATAGTTACAGACAATATATGTATAAAATTTCATCACTTACAAAATAAAAAACCAGAACTGAATTGAAGATGACCATGTAAATAGTTTGGCTCAAATTAGATTTTTCAAAGAGTTTTTTTCATTTCTTCCTTGTTTAGTTCAAATCAGTGAGGCAGTCATCTGAGACATTCAACTTGGAGGATCTTGATCTGTCCAAGTAGGTGACTTTGAAGGTTGATTAAGCAGCCATGTATATTTTGGGCTCTTAGATTGAAATGGGTGGAAGAATTGGAAAAGAGACTGTAAGGTTGTTTAGGTGTTTATTTGTGGATGGTTTGAGATGGGAGTGGAAATTGTCAAAAAACACGAGATTCTGAAGAAAGAAACAAATTGGTGACAGAAGTGGTGATTGGTGCTTTGCTACTATCTTCTGAGATTTATAATCAGTCTTTCATTTTTGTCTTGTTAAAAATATGTCAAGTTGGAGAAGATGATTCTTGAAGCAAAAAAGAAAATTGACTTCCTGGAAGAAAATTTGATAAATCGTTTGCATTGATATTTATTCATTTATGCAACACCAGTCTGTATGTATTTATTTTCAAGAGATTTGAAGAAAGTGTTTTATATATACAGGAAACCACTGATTAACGCGGTTAATGCATTCTCAAAAGATCCTACGCTAATTAAAACCTTGATAATCAAAATTGGGAAATAGTCAAAACTTGTGGGAAGTAATGTGAATAATCATGAACTTCAAGTTTGGGAAAAAATCAATAATTTTTTAAACAATTTTTTAATAGATGCACACAATTTAGATTTTTTTGATGAAAATTTCAATTGAAAACATGCTTATCGCAATCATGCTAATTGGGGAATTCCCGTTTGCATTTGCATTTGATATCATGGTTGAGTCAAAATAGGTTTTGACTCCCCCAAAATGTCAGTAAAATGCCAGTGATACTGTTAAAACGGCAAAGTTGTCTTCATACAGAATTTTGAAAGTCCTATTTTGTTTATCGAGGGGGAATTATTTTATGAACCAAATTTGGTATGAGTTGCATAATAGTCCTTATGTTGTGATAAAGCCCTTTAAGAATTTTTGAGTTAACAAATGATACCAATTGGACATGTTAAACAGACCTTCACTAAGTGTGTACAGACTATAAGTAGAGACATTCTCCAAATTCTAGATGTTTTTTTTTACTCTATTCTAGATGTTTTCCAGTGATGTCATAAACAGACTTTATTCTGACCATATTTATTTTTCAATGGAATTTTTTTACATGAATTCAAATTTGTTCCATTACTGACCATGATAGTGAACCTAGAGTAACATCGATTGAGTTTCAGTTTCTGTTATTGTCTATCATTTTGAGTAGAGTCATTAGCATCCATATAACTTTTTGAACTATTGAATATATTCTTCTTAATTTAGTTGTCATCAAAACATTTAGGTCGATCCATTCTATTACTTCTACAGGTGTCCTATCTTTATATACAGATAGTACACCTGAAAAAGGCTGCAGAGTGAATTGGCTGAATTGTAGAGGAAACAACAAAAATTGCAGTGCGGATCAGTTTCCATTATTTTGAATAATTTGCTTACATAGTCCTTAGTTTTAAAGGTCCTGATTCACTCCTTCAGTGTACAGTTAGATCTTAGAAGGCTAAATCTTGAACTTCAAATAGCTACGTTCTCATTATTTCAAATAATTTTAAACTATTCTGCTTCTTTTAATTGTCAATGACTCTCACCTTCAGTATGCAGTTTGATTTTTGCAAGCTAGAATTCAAAAGGAGGAAAAAAAACAAGGACATTTTTTCATCTCCATCATAGTACGTGCATGAATCTGAGAAATTGTGAGCAACTTTCGTTGGATATCAAAGGCTATCGCCATAAATAATAATTGCCTAACTGGGTGTGAAATTTTATGAGCTTGTTGGTAGGGACATTTTGCTGATAATAGATTTTCAAATAGAAGTAAAGCATAGGTGGCTAAGCTCTGGGGCATGATATATCTGGGGAACCTTGAAAAATCTAAAAAAGTAATCTTAAAAAATCTAAAATAATCTGGAAAATAATTTTTTAAAATCTGAAAATTAATCTAAAAACATCTTTGAAAAATTGATGGGACGGGTGCAGTCAGACCTGACACTAACGCAGAGTAAAGTATAGATTTCAAATGCAATACTATATTGTATGCACATTTCCTTACATGATAGATAGATTCTTGCTGAAAAATACCCTGAAAGGAGAAAAAGACATTTGACTCTTAGTTATATAAAGCCCAATAGTGAAAAGTATATCGAAGATGGACTTATTATGTTGGACTTATTCTTTCAATGATGTTTGCTTTAATTCTTGACCTCTGACATCCTTTTTATCCAGGTTTTCAATGCAGGTCAATCATCAATTTATGCATATCAAGATATTTGCAATATATTTCTTTAGTAAAATCATCTGCAAAGCATTTTCATTATTCTTATGATAGCCCTATAATGTCAGAAATTCTGCTATTACTTCTTGAACACTGACATTCTCTTTCTTCTTGATTTTCAATGAATAAAAAAAACAGAATGTGCCAAAATGAATTTCTGGTTGAGAATTGCAAATTTTGGGGCTTAATCACCAATCTTTTTCTTTTGTCACCAGAAATAATTAGTTTTGTTAATGCAGAAAATAATTAAACCAAATTAGATGAATATTACAGTAAGGGTAAAGTAAGTGGGATCATTCAAATACAGTTGGCTCTATGAAACAACCATTTTTTATTTTTTCACCCCTCCTTACAGACTGAATTTGCTGTCTTTTTATATGTAGTCATTAGAGTGAATCAAAGTTTCGACATTGATTATCCATGTAGACTGCAATCATGCTATAATGATTTCTGCAGCAAATACATTTTATGGTGTAGAGTTGCAAGCCCTCCCCTTTATCTAGGCTAGGTTCCAGCTTTGGTGACGGTAAAGTATGTTTTTAATCCTGTCAGAATAACCTTCTCTAAGATGGAATGCCTTACAGGGTTAAAGGGATGCAAAAAACCTGCTATTTACCAATAGCTCCACACAAAAGTGAATTCATACCTTCCCCAAGCGCATTAGTGTAAAGTGAGCATAATCAGCCAAGACTGAAACTTGAAATTGATCTGTCTATTCCATTTTCCGTGATGGTAACTGTTACACCACTTTGCATATCCAGAAGTTTTGACATAATCTATCTAAATTTTTAATTAACATATATGCTAATTTCTTCTCTGTTTATTTGTACTCATGCATCTCATTAGTTAATTTACCTTCTAATTACGACATAAGAATGATGACTATATGATAAAAACTCCTGAGACTTTATGCCAGATTACTCATTAAAACAGTTTGAGTTGTGTTGAGACTTCAGCAAAACTTGAAATTAGGATACTTGAAATATTAAAAATATGAATTACCTATTAAAATGGCTTCAGGATCTTTAACACTGATCCATATATGATTAACTCTTTCATCTTTGATGGGTTAATTATGAATTATAAATGAATTTTACCTGTAATGTCATGGGTTGCATAATCAGCTTTTAACATGTAAACATAGTAAGATTACTTGTTATTGCAGCAATACTTTTTAATTCTTTCTTATTATTGAATGAACTATTGTCACTTTATTATTGATTAGGACTAGTTTTCACTTTCATCCAGTGGTATTCCTAGTATTGGTGTCCCTTGGGGCAGTAACTCAGAGTGTTGTCATCTCTACTACTAAAAAAAAATTTGTGCTAAATTGACCTAAAAGTCATCAAAAACACCAAAAATGCTGAAAAAAAAAACACTATTAGATTTATTATGGCCATTTTTAATAGTTGAGAATGGCTAGATTTGTTTTAAAATGGCTAAAAAATAGCTAAAGTTAGGCTAATATTGCAGACAAAAACCTGCTAAATGTAGTGGAAAATATTGAATTTTCGCATAGCAAAAACATCATAGGTTCACTCTTTGGATGGTGTCACTCAGAACAGGCCATCCTTTCCACCCTCATATGGATATACCAGTATTTTCATCCTGACTTTCAAAAGGTCAAAACCAGTCAAAATTAATAGTAATGTTACTTGTTACTGCTCGGCAACTATCTATGGAAGTTGAAGTAGGCTGGTAAATTTTTGTGAAAAAAAAGGTAAATTGAACAAGGTAAAAATTTAGCATATCATTGAAAGGAAGTTTTAGAAAACCTGAGATTTTCACTAATTGAAAATATATTTGGGAAAAAAACAACAATTTCAGTTTGAATACCTTTTTCTTGCAAGGTTTATTTTGTGTTTTTTTTGTTAGAAACTGCCCACTGAAACTGTCACCTAATCTTTCAACAAAGGTTTCTTCAGTTTTTAAGTTGGTTTGGCTGATTGGCTATGTAACTATGCAAACATCATGTGTACAAACCACACCAATTAAGCCAAAGGGCAGAAAATATAAAAATTTACTGTCCAGGAAAAAAACTTTTCTTTTGTTTTTGGAAATCCCCCACCCTGGTCCAAAAAAGTTTTTAGTGGGGGTTTAGTTTTCAATATGAGTTGGTGCTGATTTGGTGCCTAGTTTGTGCTTGCTTGAATTATTGAAAATTTAGATTTTTTTTAGTGATCGCAGCCTGATAAAAGACAAGAGAAGAAACTTATTCATTGATCTTTTCTCCCATTTTTTAAAATTTATCACCGCCAACATGGCATGCTGCCAAAAGATGTTGGTTATGAGACAATTTTTATTGAGTGACTAACCAGACAAGTTATTATTTTTTTAATTGATATTAACAGAGGAAAAAAAAAAGAAATATTTTGTAATTTGTTATCAATTCCCATACTATCTTCCATCATTTAGAATCCATCTCTCTCTCTCTCTCTTCTCTCTTCTCTCTTTCTCTCTCTCTCTTCTCTCTTTCTCTCTCTCTCTCTTTCTCTCTCTCTTCTCTCTTTCTCTCTCTCTTCTCTCTTCTCTCTTTCTCTCTCTCTCTCTTATCTCTCTCTCTCTTCTCTCTTTCTCTCTCTCTTCTCTCTTTCTCTCTCTCTTCTCTCTCTCTCTGAGTTTGGCACTTCCTATTGTCATTTGGGCCAAAGAATCAACTAGTTCAACCTGAGGCTTTGATTCCGTCTCTCTCTTGTCAAGACCATTTTCCCTTGTGATTTATCTAATTAGGATATTTCCTTTTTTGATCTTAATTTTAATTAATTAGTGCCCTTATGATTTATTTATTATTTCACTGCTGATTGATTTTATTTTCATTTCACATTCTCAAAATCTCCTCACACAATTTTGAGATTTTTCAATACTGTAAATTCCTTTTAGGTGTATTTCAGCCAAGTAAAAGCAATGATATTAAAAATGTCATAGTAATGATGATGATGGATATTTAGAAAGAAGACAAAAAACGGCAACTGGATGATGATGATGATGATAATGTAAATGAAAATCTTGTTAATGAGTGACTAATGATAATGTACATGATAATCCGCATACATAAAAAACACAATGTGAATCCATATATATATATATATATATATATATATATATATATATATATATATATATATATATATATATATATAGTCTAGAAAGCTTTACGGCTTTAAATGCAAAACATTAAAAAATTTTCCAAAATTTTTCTGTCTCTTCAGTCACTTTTTCCTTATACATGTAATATTTGTAATTTTTTTCCCCCCCTGTTTTATATATACACTAGTTTATTATGGTACGATATGTAAATTTCTCTTGTTGGGATCATCTGTTGTTTACCATGTAACCGTTACAAGAATTTTAAAAGCAAAACAGTTATATTAACATGGCACCCCAGCAGTGTTGATCAATGAACACTTCCCTTTTGGCTATGATTTTGATATATATCTTATGTCATACATGTAGTTTATTATTTCATGTAGGGTATTATTATGATGTATTGTATATGGATGTAATTTATAGTACACATCATTTAATTATTTTGAAATAGGGCTCACTTAAATAGGTTATTCAAATGTATTTAACAGTGAGGGAGGGATCAATAAGTATAACAATAGATGTGATCCATTGTTTGTGTCACTTCTATTGAGTGCTTACCTATGTGAATATTAAATTGAGTAGGTTTTACTCTCACACTGCATGCGAACCAACTTTTTTATATATATATATATATATATATATATATATATGCATATGAGATACTACTCTGTGGATTCACTATTCCTTGGCAGAAGAACTAGGAAACAATACAATGATTCTACATGGAGTGCACAGATACTAAACTGATTTTAGGCGAAGGGCGGAGGAATAAAATTTTGATTGAAGTTCTTAGGAAGAGTGTAAAGACACTCAGACCCTTGGCAGAAGTGCTGCGATATTTGCAAATATTCACTCTCGTTGAAATAAAAACATTAGCCTCAACTATTATCATTATTGCTATAATTAGTTGCTATCAAAAAATGATGGTAATGTTTAAAAAATTTTGCGGCTTATTTGTACTTGTAAAAATTTCTAAAAAATATGTTCAATATTTCCTGAATGATGAAATAAAGCAGATGTAAAATTGAGTAAAAAATGAAAAAAAAATTGGAAGAGTCCAAAAACTGCCAGTCACAACAGGGAGTATTTTGGGGGGGGGGGTATAAATATTGAAAAGTATTACACACACGAAAAAGTATTTATATATATGTATATGAATATTGATACATATATAACGATTTCTCAGATACAAAATGTTTTGCAAAAAAAGATTTACAAATAATAATCAATTTAACATTGAATAGTTATGGCATTTTATTCGTCAAGTTCAACATAGCATGAAATTCTATTTGTATTGCATCAGAACATGAAATTCTATTTTTACCAAGTGATCATGTGTGGATTTGAAGTCTGTGACAGAAAACAAATAAATAAATACACACAGTGTTTCATTATGAGTGAGACTAATTTTTGACTAGCATCAGTAACTCATCCAGTCAATCTAAAGTAATGAGTCTACAGCATAGATCGGGAAAAAAGGAAAAGCTCCTTTCTTTCTCACGTTTAATTTCCAATCTGCACTGTTTACACACTGCTGTAATTGAGTTGTAAAAGAAACAACTAGAACTAAGGATGAAAGAAAATACCCGTGAAAAGTGAATAATAATGGTTAGCAACCAGTTTAGGAAACCAACAACTCTAGAGCTGAGTCCCCAGGGCAGAAAAAGAAGAGAAATTGAAGCATCATCATAAAACTGGAGCTGTCTTTGGTCACCAGATCTTCTCCTGCAGCTGCAATGGAAAAACATCCCTGTTTCATACGTGTCTTGTAAACCACCTGTGCAATCTCCTCCTAAATCTTCATTTGTTAAGCCAAGCTACGATGATGATAGACACACACAAGAAAAGGCTAGTATTCATTCTCTTTCTGAAAATCTCTTGCTTTGTATATGAATAAAAAAGTGATGGCACAAAGAAAAAGTAGAAAATACTGGATGACCAAAAAGGGTTCGTTCTGTTTTTGAGGTTATCTTTTTTTTAATCAACTTAATCAATTTAGCAACATGAAACCCACACCAGTAATTTACAACCAAGTATCATTCAAAAGTGCATCCAGCAGTGAGGAGCAAAACCATTTTGAAGGGGTCAAAGCCAATGAGCTGGGCTAACCTTAGGAGCTGCTTGGTCTAAATTAAAAACATGTTTTGCGGGGCCTTAGCCAAGGTCTGTGCAAATTTAGATATCCCAACGAAGTTCATTTCAGACTTTATATCTCTTTGGTCAAATGGATGGCAATCAAAATGAACACTTAGAAATTTCAAAGAAGTAAATTCTTATGCTCTCCTCCATTAGTCAACTTATTATATGATTAAAAAATATTCAAAATATAAACAATATAAACCAACACTACTGACGTTTTGAGAATTCAAATGACAATTGATGTTAGTGGTATGTTGAAATGTGTTACTGACAAAACTAGAGTGGATCACCCTTTCATGGATACCCTTAGGTGCAGGTCCTGATTGGGAGCAATTGGTCCAACTGGCTTCAAATCAGCCCTGGAAATGAGTTACTTGAAAGTGTACCTTATAAAGGAGGGCAGGTAAACATTGGATACAAGTTTAGAAATTACTTTGCTTCAGATATATCAGGTGCTTGTATTGAGGTTTGACATGAAATGATAAGATTGTACATTTTAACCTGTCTTACATCAGAAAAAGATACGTATTAGGGAAATGGACTCAATAAAATCAGAGAATAAAATAAACAGAAAAAAAATGGACAAAATACCAAAAGATTTTTTCCTATCAGCCCTGTCATTTATTTAATAATTTTTACTCATATAAATGTAGATAGTTCTAAAACAAATATCTAGGATTTTGGATAAAAGCATACATGATGGTGGTGGGAAGATAAGACATTAAAGGATAAGTATAAAAATGTATCATTTTTTCTGGCATGAAGAGGCTTTACTAAGCTTCATTTAGTTTGGCTCAAGGCCACAAATGTGAAGCAACTGGTGAGGACCAAACTCATTATCCAGGCTAACTTACTAGGTATTATACCATTGACAGGTATCCGATTATGCGTATGTCTGAGTATGGAGCATTTTTTTTCCTTTTTCTCACTGAGTAGAAACCCAACTCATAGAGATAGTTTGGGGTCCAATCTTAACAGCAATTTGATCGTGGAAAACCAAAACATTTCAAGCTTTATTCTGAATGTTCAGTCTTTTATATCTTTTTAATTGGATTCCAGATCAGTCAAGTTGTCAGATTTTTACTGTTTTGCCCCAAGAAGAGGCTAAGGCTGTCAAAAGTTTGATATAAAAAGAACCTTAGCTACATAGGACATAGGATTTGGCAACTTCAAATTAGTCCCCAACAGATTTAAATTTTCGTAAATAGTGGGAATTAATTTGTTAAATTTTTTTGTTGGTCCCCTCCCTAGGGTTAGGGTTTAGTTTTCATGTTGGGGTCTAAGAAGAAAGATACAGTTTTTTTGGTAAGAAAAAGAAAATGCAACCTAATCTTGTTTTCAACTGCGACATAAGTCAGCAGTTCTTAGAATGGCAGAAATTTCATGTCGAAATTTGATTCAAATTGGTTGACATATTTGAAAGGAATAAAGTGATCCAAGACAGAGTGGTTAAAGAGAGATAGACAGCATTTTCAACAAAGAGAGAAAGCTGCTATCTTAATAAAAGGGGGATAAAGATAGAGAGAAAGCGGTAAAGAAAGAAAGGTCCAATATAGAGAGTGGGCAAAGAAATAGAAAATCTTGTTTTTTTTATGTCACATCATGTCATATGCCTTTTTAAAAATCAATTCTTGAGATTTAAAAAAATAGAAAGTATAAGAAAGAAAGAAAGCAGACTATACAGTATTTATGATTAATGTGTGCACTTCATGTATATTCTTATAATCGAAAAAGAACAATTCTCAATAATGGATAACTAAATAAATACTAGAAAGTTCAAGAAAGAAAGCAGACTATGCAGTGTTTATGATTAATGTATACACTTCATACATATATGTTTAACCTTTCAAAAAATTGATTCTTGTGATGAATAAATATAAGAAAGTATGAGAAAGAAAGAAAGAGAGAAGGGAAGAAAAAAGAAAGCAGGCTATGCAGTATTTTTCATTAATGTATTCATTTTATATGTATATTCATAACTTCTTTTTCAAATTGATTCTCGGAACAAATAAATACGAAAAAGCATGGGAGAGAAAGAAAGAAAGTAAGAAGGAAAGCAGACTATACAGTGTTTATAATTATTGTATACACTATATATGTATATTTATAACTTTTTCATTTGCCAAAGAATTATATTGCACTTTGTATGATATTTTTTCTTTTTATTTTCGATGTAATGATAATTCATTTTTATTTCAAACATTTTTATAGGGAAAACTCAATTTGAAAGAAATAGTTCTATTATGGAAACAAATGTTGATGAATGTTGACAAATGTTGTCGAATGCTATATTAATTTTTAAATACAATGTTGCAGTTTTTCAACAGTATCTGTTCTTTTTCTTGTTATTTTTAAGGATTCCATACTTTAAAATTATAGACATTAGCTTTTGGTGAGGACTAATGAAAAAGGTCTCTTTTATTCTCTTGCGGCATTTAAATGATTAAATGTATGACAGGAAATTTCAAAACAAAAGATGTTAAGATGGATGTATTTTTTAACAGCTAAAAATGATTTACTGGAGAAAGAGGGAGAGATATATAGAGAGAAAACAACTTTGGGGCAAGAGCAGAAAAAATATGTTTCCGCTCTGATCAGCTTTGTACTTGTAAAATCTGCTACAAGTGCACAAACA
Source organism: Thysanoteuthis rhombus (assembly GCA_963457665.1). Classification (NCBI taxonomy): domain Eukaryota; kingdom Metazoa; phylum Mollusca; class Cephalopoda; order Oegopsida; family Thysanoteuthidae; genus Thysanoteuthis; species Thysanoteuthis major. Next base: position 68,195,894 of record OY735201.1, on the reverse strand, counting down.
TCGACACTGTTTGCTGTTATGATGGAGAAGTCTAATTATTATGCCGATAAAAAAAAAGCTTTGCATTAAGGGAAACAAAAAATGGATAGCTAGAAAATCCTATATCCAATATCTTTTCTTTATGTTGTCCAATTTGACCAGCATTGTTCCTTATATATGACAATGTGTGTGTATATATTTGTCTAATTTGACTTGTATTGTTTCTTACATATGGTACAGTGTGCATAAGTGTGTGTATGTATATGTGTGCGTATGTGTATGCACAAATCTACATATACAAATATAATCCCTATATAAACATACACCAATATTCATATATATATGTGCATATATGCATGTACACAATATTTCATAAGAATTGGTTGGTAAGTATGTATATGTGATTATGAATATTTCTTATGTATACTTGTGCATCCTTATATATATATATATATATATATATATATAATATATATATATATATATATATATATATATATGTATATATATATATATATATAGAGAGAGAGAGAGAGTATATAGGAAAAGTGCTTTTAGTAAATATATATATATATATTCATATTGAGTGATGAAAAATCATTGATATATATGAATACATGTAGATAGATATTAGATTAGTTCTTGAGTTACAAAGGTAGACGTAGTGAGTAGATTATGGGTAATATGTACATAAGTAGTAGTTTATATTTTTTGGAGTCTTAGTTGTTTGTGTACAATGTGTGTGTGCATACACACATGCATATACATTGTGTTGGTACGACTCATGTATGCGTAGAAATATGTTTCATTCCTTGTCTCTCTAAACAAAGCTGTACACACATAGGTTCCTATGTACATATCGATGACAATATTTTTGTGTAGACTGACCACGCCATGAACAGACTCTTTGAGCAACATTGATTCTAGCAATTTGTAAATTTGTGGTCAATGAGTAGCAGCCATCAGAGTCATGTTTATGTCCTGGTGTCTCCCTCCTGCCAACTTCTGGACTGTAAAACTGACCACAGGGTCAATCAGTTGAGTCCTTACAGCAACAACAAGAACAGTGTAGACAATAAGGGAAGAAAAAAGAAGATTCAAGTTAGAAAAGGTTTTCAACATATATACATATATAGGCCAAGTGGTATATTAACCGTGTAATCATTTCAAATAAGGGCTTTGATATGAAATAACGCAATCTATAATCATATTCATTTATATATATATATATATATATATATATATATATATATATATGTATACAAACATTTGTATATATATATATGATGTGCGTATATATATGTATACATACATATATATATATATATATATATATATATATATATATATATATATATATATATATATATACATACATATATATATATATATATATATATATATATATATATATATGTATAAATATGAATTTCCATATATATATAAAAAAAAATCACAGCAAAATCATTCTCCAACACTTCAGTAAACCTAAATGTACTTTAACTAATTACCAATTAAATTTCAGTCAACCAACCTGAATACAAAGACTGAAGAAAATAATGATTATAAGAGTACTAAAAATAGTATGAGTAAATATATATATATATATATATATGTATAAATGCATATGCATGCAAACGTATGTATGTATGTATACATACATATATATATATACACACACACACACACATATATATATATATATATATATATATATATATATATATATATATATATATATATATATGTATATATAAAAATTTCCGTATATGTAAAAAAAATCACAGCAAAATCATTCTCTAACACTCCACTGAACTTCAATGTATTTTAATCAATTACCAAATAAATTTCAGTATAACAACGTAAGTGGGCTCTAATCCAGTACTGAGACTAAAAATAATAATAAGATGAATACTAAGAATAGTAAAAATTATGGATAATCCTACTCCCTAGTTAACCTGAGATGTCTTATCAAGTGCACAAACTTTGTATCTTTACAATACTATGGATCAAAAAAGTTATCAAGATGCTGATACAATTAGAAACAGCTTAAAAAAAAATAAACATGCATTAACTACTCCTCAAACTCCCACCCCCCATACCAACACACATGCACGTTAACATTTGCAAACACTCACACACATATGCTGTATACACTCATACATACGCTCGTATACATGCACACATGCCAATCACTTAACATTAAATTGATAAAAACAGCATGAACGTCTATACCCAGTAACAAAGGATATCCTTATCAGTGAGAGACACCAATTCTTCACAGACAGACAGGGGGAATAAATAGATAATGGGTCTAAAAATTAAAACCAGCACAAACTCTCTTTTTCTCCCCTCTGACCATGTAGAGAAGAAGGCAAATAGCCAAAACTAGTCTGCATACAAACCAAACAAATAATGAAATGAAAGAATAAAAAAATTATGAATTCTTTCCCCAATAAACTTCTGTCTTGTCTTGAATATACTTGTATTCTTTTTTAGACAAGAAACTCTTAGCTAAATTTTGATCGGAAATTTTCCCTATATAAAATTTGATTCATGCGATTGACATTCAACACTGAATTAAGTGCGTATATTGAATCATTGTAACCCCACAACCAGCCAAATGAACAACAGATTCTTCTCTCTTTGATAATCACAATTTCGGGGCAACAACCAAAAATTTGCAGGTATATACCAATAGGCACCATCTAAAAATATACTTTTGCTTTTTTGAAAAAAGGTGCTTCCCATGGTTACTATGGTTATTTTGCATAAACTATTTCTAAATCTTGTGCCAGTATTTCAAGATGATTTTAAGTAAAAGATCCATTTTTTTAGATTATTTTAGATAAAAGATCCATTTTTCTTTGATGAATATCTCTTGTACACATACATGCTACAGTGATTCATTTATAGTAAGTATATATATATATATATATATATATATATATATATATATATATATATATATATATATGTATATATATATATATATATATGTATGTATGTTTTTATGTGTGTGTAAGAGTCTGTATATTTATGTATGTATACATAGACGTTAGCACGTACACACACACACATACATGTATACCTATACAAGGATGTATCAATAAGTCAACAGCCTATCTGTAGATTTTTTTGGTATGTGTGTTTGTTTTTTTACTACATCAATTATACTGAGTATTTACAAACATGTATACAAATGACATTAAACTTAAAATTCAGTGGAAAGTTTCCAATCTAAAGGTATAAATTTCCAAATTCAGTCTTCCTTTACAAAATGAATCATATGTGCATTTGGCCAAATCAATTGCTACACACATAGTTACCCGAAAAAAAGGTCAAGATTAGACTGTTATAGAATCCTGATTTATTTTTTATTTGATGAAGCATAGTCAGCAATCATCAATTTTCGATTTTCTTTCATCTTATTTTTAGTTAGTTTTCATCGCAATCTCTCAAACCAGACAAAATCATGAAAAAAAACTAAAATTAAGAAGAGAGAAAGTACTGGACAAAAATTGATAATAGTATACATGGTATATATGATTCCTTGAATCATGGTTCAAATATAACAACAGAAGAAAGCAAATTATATTTTGATAATGATTTCATTACCTGAATGAATTCGGAGAAAAATTACTCCCTTAGATTTGAAAATGCCAAAATTGATCTGATACTGAATTGACCTATAGAGATTACCGTGTGCAGCAGCATCTATCTGATGTTCATTCTGGTGTCATCATCTTTGAACACAAAATTGCAGCCTCTAGGTCTAGATGTATGTATGTGCCTGTCTCTGTATTTATATATACTTGTTAGTATATGCATGTATATATATATATATATATATATATATATATATTCCATATATCTCTGATTGCAAGTTAGATGTTACATAATTGGATTTACATGTAATCCAACAGGAGTTTATTGTGTTTATATATATATATATATATATATATATATAAAAACACAATATATATATATACATATATATATATATATATATATATATATATATATATATATATATATATATATATATATATATAAACACAATATATATATAAACACAATATATATATAAACACAATATATATATATATATATATATATATATATATATATATATATATATATATATATATATATATAAACACAGTAAACTCTTCACATGTTCATATGAATTTATATTCTAGTTATGTATATATACATAAGTAGCAGTATGCATATGGAGCAAGCATATATGTGCTTCTGAATATTATCACCTACAGAATTTTTCACATGTATATAATAATGTACATAGATATTTATGCATAAAATATATTTCTGAAGATCTGAAGTTATGAATGCACGAATATCATAAATATATATGCATTTATTTTTACTCAAAAAGATACACACTTAATTATACATGTATATATATATATATATATATATATATATATATATATATATATATATATATATATATATATATATATATATATATATGAGTGTGTGTGTGTGTATTTACACACAGAGCTTTTATCCTATTTCTTGCTTTGTCCTACTTCCAATTGTCACAGTTTGAGTTGAAAAGTCTGGCTCCTATTGAAAGTTACGAGTGTTATAGTAGAAAATGTGAGACCACAAAGCAAGAGCTCTGCACCTTATTTTGATGTTTATTCCACAGAAGTGGTTACTTGACCAAGGAAAAAACTCTAAAAAATAACCCCAACTCATTGTACTTGTTGACATTGCATTGATATACATAAGTAAATATTGATATCACAAAGATATACTAAATCACATAGTGTAAGTGAAGGTAATTTTAACCTAGCCAAAAATGTTTCAATTCAATTCAATTAGAACTGAATTAGACTAGCTAATTCTTTTGGATGGTCTCAATTAACTTCCTGCCACGACCTGTTACAGCCTGATAGCTCTTATCATCATCATCATCATCATCAGATATAAAAAGTCCATTGCTCGACAAAGGCCTTTCTCATCTTCCATGATGACCGTGATGATTTACTGGATAACTTTCCAATCTCATCCCTTCATCTTGTGTCTGGTCTTTTCTTACCGTGTTTACTGACTCATGGGCACCAATCAGTTTTCCTTTTCCTCCATCTGTTGTTTTCCCTTCTAGCTAAATATCCAATCCATCTTCATTTTTGTTTATTCATATAATATCCTTCACCCCATCTTCGGATGCTGAGCTTTTTCCATCTCTCAGAATTATAGCAACTCATAAACAAACCTTCCGAGGGCTAAGGAAAGTTATAAGACTTGTGGTAATTAATAGAGCTAATAAAATAGCCGTTGCTTTGCTAACTGTATACCAAATTCATTCTCATATAGATCTGTCAGAATTTTTTGTAAACACCCTGAGCAGGATTGATTGAAATCTCTGTAGTTCCGAAGATAGGACAAAAAGATCTTTTTTGCTCTTTTCAATTTTTGTAACAACGTGTTTTATCTTTATAATTTTTCAAATATCTTTTATATTCACCTCATTTCTATACTTTATACCACACTTATAATAAATGAGAAATTCTCAAACGGAATACATATTTTCAAAAGATATTCTCTATCATCAATAATGATTACACAGTATTGACCCTAAAAACATTGCTAAACCATGGCAATCAATTGCAAACTACTCTTCCAGTATGCTTAGAATATCAAAATTAGCTAGGCCAATATTTACATCTAAACATACATTTAAAAAAAAAAATGCTTGAAATAGTGCTTTGAAATTGTAGTTGTCTTTCATTCTATTTTTTACTCACCATAAATGCTGTTATATAAGATTGACTCTTAATTTAAATGCACTGGTATTATGACTAGCAGACTATCTACAGAAGCTCAGTATGGTCAGTTATGGAGATTGGAATGAGTTACAACGAGCCAAATAGTTCTCAAAATAATTTGTAAACCATTTATCTTATAGACTGGTATGTACTGTACAGCTTTTCTAATCTGGCTAAATGTTCTTAAATCTTAATAATCATATATTTGAAGTATTTTCTATTTGAATTAATGATAACTCTTATAGCTATTACCCAAAGACATGAAGACAAGATGGTTGCCATCATTAGGAAGCTAGTCCCTCAATATCAAAAGCAAATATGCTCATCTCGCACATTTACGGAGATATTTGAGTTACCATTGAGTATAGTTGCTTATCAATCATTGATGTCTCCAAGACGTTGATTGAAATTGGCAATATACTTACCTAGAATTTGATAATCTTTGGTTAATTAAGACAAGGATTAGAAAATTGATGAAAAACATCCTTAACTGAAAGGATATGTTTTTTGAGCTTAGCTACAAATACATGCTGAAGGATTACTCAATAGAAAGACAGTCATTCTGTCTATTTGACAACAAATATATAAACAAATTCATACGGCAATTCTGGATTTTGTCAAAATTTATTAGATTCCCAATAACATGAATACAGAATGAGGCAAACTTATGTATATATATATATGTATGTAGATATCTGCGTATATACACATGTATGTAAATATGAACCTGTATGTAAATATGCATATGTTTATACATTCATAGAAGTGTATGTATTATCTAACTATTCATATATGTGTGTGTGTATATATATGCATATATATATATACATATATATATATATATATATATATATATACACATATGTGTCTGCGTGCGTGTGTGTTTGTGTATGTGTATGTGTGTGTGTGTGTGTGTTTGTGTGTGAATTGTTGTATGTATACATGAATGTTAGCATTTGTATGTATGCATGTATGTATGTATCAAAGTTTTGTCTTAGAGTGTGTGTGCATTTATATATATGTATATACACACATATATATATATATATATATATATATATATATATATATATATATATATATATATATATATATATATATATATATATATATATATATACATATATATATATATGCTGGAATTTGTATTATGGAGTGTATATATTTACATGAAAAGTTTGCACCTAATTGATGAAAAAAAGCATTTATTCCACACAACAAATATTCATTTGTAAATATAATCTCTTTCTTGGTCAATTATACTGTGAAAATTTCAGATGAAAATCCCACTTATATCTGCATTACAGGCTATGAACTTACTGATACACCCTTGCATAGGTGTGTGTGTGTGTATATATATATATATATATATATATATATGTGTGTGTGTGTGTGTGTGTGTGTGCATGTGCGTGTGTGTTTGCGTGAGTTTGTTTTGGAAAATGTGTTCACATAAGTGCATATGTATACATGCATGAGTAATTCACTTTGGAGTGTGTAACTATATATGCATACATAAATATACACACATGCGCTCTCACACACAAACACAAAAATGTGCATATGTATATATTGTGCTTGTGTGTAAGAGACAAAAGTGCAAGGTCATATTTGAATGTGTAAAATAAATTAAATTTTTAGCTTGAATAAAAGAAATTAAATAAAAATATCCGGGAAATGCACAAGGAAGATTGACAAAAAGAAACAAAAAATATGTTTTTTAATAACTAAGCATTCAAATTGATTAAAAAATTTAATTGGATTTTTTCCGCATCTTTGTGATTTCAAAAAAGTGTTGCTAGATGTACATTTTAGAAAAAGGTTATGAATTTGAAAAAAAAAAAAAAACTTTACTTCTGTTTTGATGATGATTCATTTTTTTTTTAGAAAATGTATTTGATTATCAACATATACAAAAAGTGTTTTTTAGTTTGAAAAATATTACATTATTCCCTCAATTCAAATCACTTTGAGTATATCATTATTAGTGTCATTGTTACTGTTGTCATCATCATTATAACTGTCATCATTCCCCTCTTCATTTTCTTCCACAGTATCATCAAAATTATCATTGTTATCAATACTGGTTTATTATTTATGGTGAAAGTAATAATAATCATTATTATTGCCATTACTGTGTTTATAAGTATGATTATTACAGTGTTCTGTTCAATTTTATCATTTTTCTCTTCATCCTTCTCTTATGCTTTTTTTTTGTTTCATAATGAATGAAGAAAAAAAAAATCTTTGTCAGCGTTTTGTTTTTATTTCTTTCATTGTATTTAACATATTCTTGACGGATAATCTCAGTGAAAAAGAAAACGAAAGAGAAAAGATAATGATCTTTTTAGAGAAATGTAAAGAGAAAGAGGTCAAAGAAGGATGACTTTCAATGAAGAAATAAGGAGAAAACGTGAAAGGAAGAAGTGTATGGAAGAAGAAGCATTGAAGATGTTGGCAGAAACATTGTGAAGGAAAAATTGATGACTCATGGTGAATATACAGAATGGAAAAATAAGGTAAATAAAGAAGACCAGGATTAATGAAAAATCAAAATGGAAGACAAAAAAGAAGAAAAGGTAGACAAAAAATACTGACAATGAAGAATATTGGAAAGACCAAGAATATGGAGAGAAGGAAAAAAAAAAACTGAAAAAATGGAAAGAATATCAGGAATATTGGAAAAAACCTTGGAAAAATTAGTGTGTGAATACATATATATATGCACACATATATATATACATATATACGTATGGATATATATCAATAAAAAAATAAAGGAAAGGAAACCAATGAAGTGATATTGTTTGGCATATGATTTGAATTCCTCTGCAGAATTGAAAATGGTCCATGCAAAAGAACAAGGAACTCTGCATGCAGAAAATGGAAGAACTCGTGTTTTTATTCATTGTTATAATATTGTCACTGTTCACGCAAAAATTTCAATCCATTAATTATTGCTGACTAATTCTCCATAAAACGAGTTTCAGAAAACTCTTAAGGCGGAGCATTCAGGGTTTGGGTTGCTAGTAAGTGGGGACCACTGCCAGGTGGCGCTAGTTGCTTCCTTCAATTAAATGAGACTTGGGCCTGACATACATGGGTCATTGTAAACATTTTTTTACCATACTTCTTTTTTTTCTTCCTTGGGAATACTTTTTAACCATACTTTTTGTTTTATTTATTGTATTTTTGATTTGAGTTTCTAATTGTTTTCTTTTTTTCATTCTTTTATTCTGAAGCTGCTTTATTTTGTTTATATTTGGTCTGATAATTTTGTTTTTATTGCCTATTGTTTTCTCTGTTTATTTCATTTCTTGCTTTTTTTTCTTTATCTGTTTTTTTTCAGTAATTTTTTTCTTCTTTCAGGTATCTCTATATATCTGCCAGTTTTTTGAAAAAATGCTTTGCTTTTCTTTCTTGTCTTTTCCCCCTTTCCATCTAATTTATTTTTTTATGGTATATCTTTGTCTTTCCATTTTCTTCCTTTTATTCTCTTCTTCCTCATTCCAATTCTTTCTTCTTGCTAATCATTGATATACATCCTTCTTTTACTTTATTCCTCACTTCTTGTTATTTCTCTTTCCCTCTTTTTATTTCATCTTGATTTTCATTATATAAATTGTCTACAGAATGTCTTTGCATTTCCTGAATGTTTTTTCTTCATCATTTACCTTCTGTGCTCTCCACTTGTTTTACCATTATATATAATTGAGTTTCTTTTATTTATTTTTTAAATACATTTTTGCAACTAGATTGTTCTCATTGTTTTTTTCTCATTTATTTTCTTCTCTTATTCACTTTTCAATTTTATGTTATTATATTTCTTTTTCTCCTTTTCCCCTCCACCTACCATCACTTTTTCTTCTCTTTTTTCTCTTCCTCTTCCCCTTCAGACCCTCTTTTCTTGTTCTTTTCCTTCTTCTCTTCCTACAACCATTTTTCATTTTTCTTCCTCCTCCTTCCATCTTTTATTTCTTTTTTTGTTCTCCAACCTACCATCTTCTCTTCTTTTCCTTTTGCTCCCACTATCTCTTTTCCTCCTACAACTACCTTATCCTTCTTTTCCTCCCTTTTTATCTATCTACTATCTCCTTCTTCTTTTCTTTCACCTCTTCTGACCTTTTCTTCTTTTTCTCCCAACCCCCTCTTTCTGCTTTTTTCATTCTTCTCCTACCATCTTCTCTTCCTCTTTTCCTCTTCCTCCTCCCATCATCTCTTTTCTTCCACCATCTTTTCCTTTCTTTCCTCTTCATTTTCCTCCTATCTTTTTCTTCTTTTTCACCTCTTCCTACCATTTTTTCTTCCCCTCCTCCCACCACCTACCATCTTCTCTTCCTCCTCTTCTCTCTCTATTCTCTTTTTTGCTATTTCATGTCCTCTTTCAACTGCTAATCTTATATTTTGAGATCTTGTGATAATACATTTTTTTTCTCTTTCCCATTCTTCTCATCAATCAATTTTTCTTTGTTTCTTCATTATCTTTCTTTTTGTCTTTTACTCATTCTTCATTAACCCTCCCTATTTCACCTTCTTGTTGAATTTCCCCACCAGTATCAACTGTTTAATGAGATTTTTACTTAAAATAGGAAGTAGAGCTAGCCTGAAGCATAAGCAACTGCTTAGGGCCCCAAGGCCACAAGAGGGCCCCGAAGATATTAGGAAGCAAAAGATGGTTGGAGTCCCCCCAAATCAAATTCTATTGAAGGCCCTATAAGAGTTTGGGCCAGCCATGATAAGAAGTGAAAAAAAAAGCATACAGTTCAAGAAACTTGAAGACACTGACCCCAAATGAGAGACCATTTTCAATAATTCCATTCCAAGAATTTTTCATAATATTCCAGAGATGCAAAATATTGTCCAGATACAGATATTGTCTTTTCAGAAAGAGTCTAACCTCTAAACTTTGTTAAAAAAAAGACAACATTTGTCAGTTTATTTGATTTTGAAAAAAAAAGAAATGAAGCTATGCAAATATTTGTCTGTATCCAATGCACTGATATTATGGTGGTGGGGTCATCCACCAAACCTCAACATGGACATTTATGGGGTTAGGATGAGTTACAGTGAGCAGTAATCCTCCAAATACCATTGTAAATCATCAATCATATAGTCCAGCATAAATGGTAAATAAATTCAGTTATCACTCTACAATTAACATTCCTCTAGTGTAAAAGTGTGATAATAACAAGGGGAGATAATTCTTGCATATGAATTGTTCCCTTGGAGCAACCTGATGCTTCACTCTAATCAATATATATTGCTAAGAAGCAAACCTATTAAAATATGTTTCAAAAATACCAAATCCTGTTTACTAAAAATGCCTCATAATCAGAGAACTTCAAACAGATATTTGTCGTGGACAATGGATTTTGGTACAAAGCTAAATTCATGTCACACCAGTGATAAATGAATCCATTCGCAATCCACTTGCAATGAATAATTTGTATATGAATAGAAACATTTGATTGCCAAGCAAAGATGGTTTTCGAGTGGTATTATTCAAAACAGAAGATATGTATACATCTCTTTTAAATATTTTGGCTTGGAGGGAATCAATATATCATAAAACAGGTTATTAATTGCACCCAGAATCCTAAATATGTAACTAAAGACCATAGAATTTTCAATACTATATCTTTTTGAAGGAATCTCTCAGACTGATATACCAGTGTAAGAAGGATATCAGGAAGAAAGAAATGTTATTGTTTATAAAACCTTATATAACTAACTACCTTATTTATTAATTTTGTATTGAAAGTAATCAAATAAGAAATACCATTATTTTTTTTCTGTTTTTCAACATGATCAACACATTGAAAATATATACAAAGTCATGTGATGCTAACATCACAGACTTAGAAATGAGAAAACCCAGAAGGTTATGAAAGATGTTGATTTTTTGTTCTAATTAATTAAAATGAAATGTAAGTTCGAAGATTCTGATTGATAATCTTACATCTTGTCCAAGTGTTGCATTTAATTAACTAAAGCAAAATGAGTGATAACTTTCAGATATCAATGTAGCATACAGGTAAGTTTTTCATAATTTTCTCTCAGGCTTTGTCTGGCTCAAGGTTACAAATGTCGAACACCCAATGGGGATCAAAGTAATTACAGTATTAATGGTCTGAAAGACGAACTTGCTAATCATTGCTCTTGGGTGAGGCTCTCTGTTCCACTTGAGATCGGCATATATTAAGCTTTGCCACAAGTATTGGATGGTCAGGAGGAATTGAACCTTTTAGAGAATGATCTGTGAGACTAGCTTGCTAACCTTTGCTCCATGGTGAGGAACCCCACTCCTGTTGAAATGAGTATTTGATAAGCGTAGTATGGTACCATGACTTTTAGCAAGGAACACAGTTTATATCCAGATTGGAGTCTACTGATTAAAAAGTTTGCCTTGCCGAGTATACACAAAGTAGAAGTTATCCATTTTGTATAACAAACATCAGAGAGGATCAATAATTCCGTAGCCTGACCTATAGATATTAGCTGAATTTTTATGTAAAATTTCAACTGGATGATATTTGATCTCTGTGAGTAATATTCACCACTGAATTAAGAGCATTGACAAAGAAGGAGATCATGTTGAAAAAACATTTTTGTATGAAATGAAGGCCTTTATTCATTATTAGACTTATCGATGTACCTATGTACATAGTCTAGAAAGATTTACAGCTTTGAACACTGAAGATTAAGAAACTTTTTCAAGATTTTTTCGTGTCACTTCAATCACTCATTTCCAAATATCTTTCAATGCAATCTATGTCATTGTCTCCAGTGTTTTTAACCCTGTTTTACATGTATTTGGTTATTATGGTACGATGTGTAAGTTCTCTTGTTGGTATCATCAGTTGTTTACCATGTAACCGTTTTGGGGATTTTAAAAACAAAACAGTTATATTCACATGGCATCCCTGCAGTGTTGATCAAACACCACCTCCATTTCAGCTATGATTTTAATATTTTGTTCATGTCATACATGTAGTTTGTTATTTCATATAGAGTATTATCATAAGTAGATGGATGTTTTTTTATACAATACATCATTTGATTATTTTAAAACAGGGATCACGTTAACCCCCAGATATATATTTTCTGAAGTTCTTTAGCAGTATTCTGGGCATTTGGGGATTATTAATTTTTTCATTAATTTTAGTGAATGTTCAAGAAGTAATTCTGCAAACTTCAATTAAACAAAATAAAAATTAGTCAAAAATTAGTAGATAATATTGTTAACTCCCATGCCAATATCATTGTATCTAATTCTCAACCAATATCCTTATGATTCTAAAAACAATGAAGGAAGCAATAAAAACTCTGGTTTCTTTTGTCAATCTGCAGAAAACTGGCCAGATAATTTTAATTGAGTTTTCCTTAATTTATTTATCAATATATATGATGAATTTTTCTGATGGAAAACAACAAATAACAGTAATAATGACAACAGCATGCAGCAAATCAATAAATTCTCTAAAAATATTGGAAATATTTCCATAAAGTTTAAGAAATAGAAATGATGTGAAAATAAAATAGAAATCAAAGATATGAATTAAGAAACGTCCTTACAAACATTTCACTACATAATACACATATGTCTGTCTGGTGACCAGTGTTCCTACATCTATATTTTATTAATTCAATTTAATTCCGAACATGCAAGGATTAGGTAGGGGTCTCCCCTCCTGTCTGCATTGGTTGTTATTATTCTAAGTGGAGACTGGCACATGCACACTGTCCATCTTCGCTTGGCAATCAAATGTTTCTGTAGTAGCTTAGCGGTATGAGAAGCTACAGATTTTTATCTTTTTAAGCCTTCCCTTAGATAAACCGTCATACAGGGTTGAGGGGCTCCAACAGTTTTCCATCTAGGTGGGGGAATGGAAATGGATTCATACCTTTCCCGAGAGTATTAGTACAAAATGATCACAAAATATCCAGAAAAGGCCAGAATTAGGACTCGGTTTGCCGATTCAATTCTTTGTGCCATTCACAGTTAGGTCATCTTTGCTGCACCTCCAATTTAATTTGCGACCGATTTAAAGAAATTTCATTTGTAACTTCAACTTTGGCTTTGAAAATTGTCTCATCAATCTAATACTGACGGATGAATTATAACACACATTCATACACTGGTTATACTTATATCCATACGTACATACATTTTTAAACCCTTTTTTCTGGTCATTGCAATGGGATGCCTTTTATTTTCCAACTGCAATACATCTTATTATGCTAGCCTCTTTGATGTAATCAAGAAAAACAAACGTATTTACATCAAAGGATGAATTTAAAAATTAGTATTATAGAGTTCCAGTAATTGCAGAACAGGATATTCCACTTCCTGCAAACAGCTCTGGTCATATTAACTTACTTTTGCTTCTTTTGGCAAGGACTGATTCCCTACGTATGCCTCTCAAATCAGTTGCAAAATCATGAGTAGCGAAAGATCTTATATACATCTGAAAGTCAGCAAATGAGATATCTCGTCGTTTGGTATCTTGATTCATTTACCTTTATGACAAGTATGATTTAGATTCTTCAAAATTATTAGAATAACAACATGAGCATTTCAGCAGAAGAGTCGTCTTTAATAATGAATTTTCAAACAAAAATTCAAAAACTCATGACAAGAGTTATAATTTTTAATTCATACCTTGTTGAAGGATGACATGATTATCTATGAAAATTAATCTATTCATAAAGTTTTTGACAAAGCAATTTATGTTTCATTCTTCATAAGATAAACCTATTTGAATGTTTCTTAACTGTAGGCTTTACAACAGTCTGCGGATACACAACCTTTTTTTTCTGATTTTCTAATTTCTAAACTTCTTTACATTTTGAAAATGGAAGTGCAAGAGGCAGAACAGTTAACAACACAGAGAATGGATTTGGCAATCCATGTTCAAATTCTGGCTGAGACAGACAACATTCAATTTGTATTAACCCACTTGATGTGAGCACAAATGGATAAACAGCAGAGTAGACTTAGTTTTTAGCCTTTGTCTCCCCTAAACTTTCGATAAATAGTATGGTAGATTGGGTTCTCTAACCTCAGTTGGCAACCAGCCTAGGAGATAAACAACTCTGATTTCATACCGGGAGTAGAGTTCCTAAGAGAGACTGGTTCCACTTCTTATAAAAGGTCATTGCAGGGATTACTCCATGGTGCTTGTACCATATAACTAATGCAAACATTTGTTGCCTGTTAATTGGAGAGGAAATGGGCCTACTTTCCTTCCAATTAACATATTACAACATCTTACAACCAAATTACTCCTATTGCTAAGAGAAATTCCATGAAAGGGAAATACTTGGCATGGTACTTCGACGATCTTAGTCATGGTTGAACTGTAATTGAAACATTTTTATATTTTTCATTCATCAAGTTTTTCTGTCTCTCACGCTTCAGTTTTGGCTGGCTGGCTGGCTGTGTATGTATGTGTTGGGCATATAGGCCTTGCCAGTTGAGCTAGAGGGCTGAAAATTTCAATGTTTACTTCTCATTATGTCTAAACCTTTTTTTTACGTTTCTTGAAAATTTCCCCCACAGAAGAGGTGGGGTATGGGTTGAATTTTCAATCTGAGTGCATGCTAAATTGGTCACTCAAGTTTGTGCCTAGCAATATTCACACTTTTTTTCATGGAAATTCAGGCTTTCTTAGTTACCACAGCCTAACAAAAGGCAAGAGAAGTAGCTCATTCATTAATCCCCCTTTTTCTATTTTTTTAATTGATCACCCCTAACATGGCATAATACCAAAAGACGTTGGTCACATGATGTTTTCTTTTGAATGACTGAGGAGACCTGTTTTCATTCTATTTTTTTGATATAATTTAAAAATGTTTTCCCTCCTATAATTTTCTGCATTTTACTCTTTGATTGTAACATCCTTTTTTTTCTTTCTCTCTTAGTTTCTTTCTCTTCCTTCATTTGGTGATTGGAATAAAGAAAAAAATTTCCGTGATGTGTTTTTTGTGATTGGTCAGGCTTACTTTAGTTTCAAAATTGTTCCTGAACAGATTGATCCAGACTTTCACTCGGCCTCTGTTTACTCAAGTTAAAATTCATTAACAGCCCCAACGTAGGGAATAAAGAACATGACAGAAGGGAAAAAATTAAAAGACAAAAAAAAAAAAAACTGAATATAAAAAATGAAAAAAAAATATAATAGTAATAAATAACAGTGGAAAAAGGATGAAAAATTTGAGTAGATATTGGATGGAGGAGAACATGTAATAAGAGCTGTACACACACACACACACATACAAACACACACAGACATATATATATATATATATATATATATATATATATATATATATATATATATATATATATATATATATATCCACTCACATACACATTCAAATTTCTGCTTTTGACCAGAAAGTATGTAGGCACATCCATGTTCATAAATGCCTTTTGAAAGCCTACATGTGTATATACATACAGGGCAGTACACATTAAAATACTAAGTATTAACAAAAAACAGCATTGAAAAAGGTATGCTGAATATGAGGAGAGATAAAAAAAAAACATAAATCAGAAAAATGGATATCTCCAATAATCTCAGGTACATATATACTTACATACATTTACGGTGATACTCCAACAAGCATTGTTCATGCTTCTGCTCTTTGGGAGTTGTGAAAAGCACATAGGGGAATTAATATATAAGGTCCGTCCAGGGAGTATCCAGTTATTTTGCGTGACCTTGATGTAACTTGGAAATCAATCAAAGGACCTTACTGTGCATACATTAACACTTTTCTGTGGGGTTGCTTAGTCAGCAGAGAGATGCCATTGAGTGAGCTTGTCTACTGTGAGACAGTCACATTTACAGTGACCAAGCTTGTCTATTGTTCACTGCAAGGTTTTTTAGCAAAACATTGCATCACCCAGGTTTGTCAACCTCAATACAGTCCAGATTTGGTTCTCCATGACCTCTGGCTTTTTGTTATTGAGAGGAATGAGATTTCAGACAGTGAACAAGATCAATACTAAAAGGGGACTCAGCCGACTGATTTCAAAGTGTATGTTTATAAATTTTTTTTTATATAAATTTACACTAAAGCACAAACTTTGATTCTTTTTCCATCAATTGAATATGTGAGGCAGCTCAATATGAAATTTCCTCATCTTTTAGATATTTTAAACCATTTCTTTGGAAATGATATTTTTTGATATAGAAAAACCTTGCAATTTCTGTTGGTCTATAGTTTTAAGAAGGGTCATTAACATTCAAAGACTTTTTTCCAAAGATTGAATCACTTCTTGTTGTTTCTGTTATTTTGGCCAATCCATTCTATAGCCTTCTTCAGGCGTATTATCCAAAACGTGATGGTAGTAAACAGAATTTTTCAATGATATCCAAGCAACAATGTACGATTCAGGTTATTTCAATTTCTTTTACTTTCTTTGTTAGGCCTGAATTTCAATATCTTGTCCATGTTGAGCGGTAAAAATGAATGAGATATATGGGTATATTATTGATGGTCTGCTGAACAATACGAGACTTACGAAATTTGACCCTCAAGTCAGCAAGCTTCAAAAAGGAAAAAGGAAGCCATACCGAATATTTCCACCAGGCAACATGCAAGAGACGGATTATGGTATTTAATGCCACAAAAAAGTGAGTTCTGATGTATTCCGGGCCAAAATTGATGAAATAAAAACCACTCTTGGGTGCTTGAACAGACTCCATTTTACAGGTCTAATTGCCCAGACTTTGGTAGGGATAGACGCCGAAACAAACATTAAGAAGAATGACTACACAAAATTTTTTGGACATGGTTTCTATCCTGCAGATCCTATCAGTACTCCGAATTGTAGGAAATATGATATGGTCGAAAAATGGCCATTCAAAATTGGATTATGGTATGCCATAAATGATATTGGCATATCACCATACTTAACATTGTGGCATTGACTTGCCATTAACCAGAAATTGCAATGTTTTCCAGAGTGGTTACTTGCCATTAACCAGAAATTGCAATGTTTTCAGAAGTGGTTACTTGCTATTAACCAGAAATTGCAATGTTTTCAGAAGTGGTTACTTGCCATTAACCAGAAATTGCAATGTTTTCAAAAGTGGTTACTTGCTATTAACCAGAAATTGCAATATTTTCAGAAGTGGTTACTTGCCATTAACCAGAAATTGCAATATTTTCAAAAGTGGTTACTTGCCATTAACCAGAAATTGCAATGTTTTCAGAAGTGGTTACTTGCTATTAACCAGAAATTGCAATATTTTCAGAAGTGGTTACTTGCCATTAACCAGAAATTGTAATGTTTTCAAAAGTGGTTACTTGCCATTAACCAGAAATTGCAATATTTTCAAAAGTGGTTACTTGCCATTAACCAGAAATTGCAATGTTTTCAGAAGTGGTTACTTGCTATTAACCAGAAATTGCAATGTTTTCAAAAGTGGTTACTTGCCATTAACCAGAAATTATAATGTTTTCAAAAGCGGTTACTTGCCATTAACCAGAAAATACAATGTTTTCAAAAGTGGTTACTTGCCATCAACCAGAAATTGCAATGTTTTCAAAAGTGGTTGCTACCATGGCTTCAGCAAAACCAAATAGTGGTCAATCACGTGTGTTCAGGTTGGACAAAACCAAGTACAATTATGTAGATATGGTCCGTGCTTACTTGGAATCCAAACAAATTGTTGAGATATCAAAAAGAAGTTTACAAATAAATGTTCACCAAATTAACATCCATGAACTGATGAAAAGGAAGAGGTGTTTGCAAATCATTTCAACTTTATAACAGCAGATGAATCAGGACGGAAAATTCATGTAGACAGCAAAGAGGAACAAATTTCTGGTTTATGGTAAGTAACTACTCTTGAAAATATTGCTATTTCTGGTTAGTATCAATACAATGATGCAATATATGGTACTACATCTGATATCATTTATGGCACATTATAATCTAATTTTAAATGGTCATTTTTTGACCATATCATATTTCATGGAATTCAGTTGAGGAAAACAAAGACAAACTTGTATAATGATAAATTTCATTATCAAAATCTTTGTGCCATTGGTAAGAAAAAAGATAAGAGAAATGTTGGATGTTAAAAGTGTCTGTGTACAATACATAAAATTGGATATATTTGCAAAAAGTCATCGAGTTAAAAGTTGTTATTTATTTGATGAACGATGAAATTTTTCTTTAAAGTTTTCATTCCAAATTAGGGAGAAACATTTTTTTCCATGTGATTAGACCATTCCTTAATTCATTTGATGATTCATTTTACTTATATAACCATGTGTGTGGTGAGATTTCATCTATTTCAAAGAAGTCCCTTGAGGAATGAATTCTCTTGACCTTTCTTAATACAAAGTACCCCAAGATCTGCGTGGATGCCTTACTTTGGAAGGACTAGAAAATAAGGTAAAATATTGTTTCTCTTGCCAAATCTTTAGTTTTATTCACTGACTTATATTAGGGCTATTGTCTGTGTAAAAAGTAAAAATATCAACACTAAAATAGTTTTAGAGATGTTTTTTCAATATCTCAATTGACTCATATTTTTTTAAAATTCTTGTTAGATTCTTTCATTATCCTGCATTGACTGAAATTTTGCTACTAAATAATTGAAAAAAGAAACTAATATGCCAAAAAAACTATTATTACAGGTAGTTTTCGTTTTTGCGATATTATTGTTATTAACGTGGATTCATCATAGTTGTTGGCATGTGTCGAATTCAAGTTTTGCTTTCTTGAACTTTTATGGAATTTTTTCTTTTGAACATTTTTAACCTGCAGTTGATCGAATTCATAGATGTGAGACCTGCAGATATGAAGAGCTGACTAAATATTACTAATTGTTGATATTTCTATTCAATTTATCTAAATGGAACATATGTAATGACAATGAATTTATACAGAGAGAGAAACCAGGGCCCTTTGGATCAGAAAAAAAGTTGCTGTTGAAACTTATTTTATTGATATATTTGGGTTGAAAAATGAGATCAACTCAGTTGGCTGTCAAAAAGGTTAGATGAAGTGTGAAAGTAATCTCTTGAAGTGAGCAGGCAGCAGGTACTCTTTTTTTTCCTTTTTTTCTGACCGACTGTGCCCCAGCCCCAGTTTGCAGTGAATCATCTCCTAAAGGAGAGTGAATCAAAGAAGTCCTTTGGTGAAACCAACTGCATAAGTATTGTTGAATTGTAGACAAGAAGGGATCATTAAAATTTCCAAAACATTCATTGGCAAAAGTTAGGCACACCAAAGGAAACATTCAACATAAAATCACATTAATATGGTTTAAAAAGCAATTTAAGAAGAGAAAAAAAAAAGATTCAAAAGTAAAATTAAAAGGTTTTTCCAGTTTCCTAGTAAGCTACTTGAAATAAATTTAGATCAATTTTATTTAAAAGAATTGAAATGGCTCAATCCTAAAAGTGATCTAATGTGTCACCCACATACCATCGAGAAAGATAATCTAACATCTTTCCAAAGAGCAAGCGCAGTGATTGCAGTTTGGAGAAGATATAATTTCAAAACAATCCTAATTTCAACACATTGCACAATTAGAAAATTCCTAATAGTTATGTTTCTATAACAAGAATAGAGTACTTTTGAATATTACTTATAGCTCAAAATTATGTTCTTCAGCTTGCACACTGGACAGCACTTCTCAAGCAGGCAAGTCTTTCACAAAATAATATTGCACACGTGTGCTGGTTTGAAAAAAAGGAAGTAGTGTCTATCTGTCATCCCCTCCATGCATATAAATGAATAAATGTACATACACATTTATTCATATATATGTCATTTGTATTCCTCCCTCTCTAAACCACTTTCTCTCACTCTCTTTCTCTCTATCTATGTATATACATACATATATATATGGGTGCATGCACATCTTCCTATATATATATGTATATATATGCAATTAAGAAATGGACAGATGACTCGGCAGAATGATTATAAATTATGTTATATTTGAAATGATCTACCATTATTACACAGAGAGTGTATCATTAGGCCTAGACAGCATAAATAGAATAAACAATCAAAGAAAATTCGGCTGCTACAGGAATCAAACCTGCAACCAAGAGGGTAGCTGCATTGACAATGCGTTGCTTTTACCATTGAGCTAAACAGCTGCCAGTAATGCAAATGCTCAGTGGTAAGAGTAACGCTACATTGTCTAGGCCAAATGACACCGTGAGATGATGGGAGATCATTTCGAATAGAGTTTCCATATAATATAATGCAATTTATAATCATATATATATAATATTCAAATAAATCTCAATAAGCATAGATGTTAAGCTTTTATGCTGGACTATGAGACGGATGGTTTGCAAGGGTATTTGGAGGACTACTGCTCACTGCTACTCATCAAAGACCCACATACATCCATATTGAAGTTAGGTACTCATAATATCATTGGATGCAGCATAATATTTGCATTGGCTCTTTTGAATTAATTGGCCGTCCTATATTCCCGTATGGATGTACAATTACAAATTCATCAACAAACATATTCTTACACAGAAATTGATGCATAAATATATGATAGTGTCACAGGTTTACCCATATACATATACATACACATATATATTTATAAATATTAGGTAGAAACTCTTATTTGAAATGATCATCTGTTATTTCATGTTGAATGTACCATCTGACATAGACAACGAAAAACAGAATAAACAATTAAAGAAAATGGAGCTACTGCAAGAATCCAACCAGTGACTGATAAGGTTGCCACTTCAACTAAGTATTGCTCTTATCATTGAGCTTAATAGCTGCCAGGAATGCAAAAATCCGAATAACTGTCTTAACTCCAAATTCTTGTCTTGCTTATCCACAATTCTATTTGTTTCTTGCAATGCGACAATTATATATACATACATATATATATATATGTATATTGAGAGAGAGAGAGAGAGAGAGAGAGAGAGAGATCATTGATGAAAATGGGTTTTAGGAATTAAGGGTATGCTAAGGTCCATGATGCTGAATTTGGAAAGGAAGGAGCGTAGTTGTTATACCCCTTGCCCATGTAAACTGAAAAGTTGGGGAATGCCGTTCCCCTGAGTATCCTCCTCCATTTCTATCATTCATGAATATATCGATATAGATAGGAATTGAGCACTCTGGTGGATGAGGGATTTCTGTGTAATTTAAAATATATTGCTTAAATTCAGCCTTACTGTCTGTCCTGTTCTGTTGTCCAGAGGTAGGATATTGGCCTTAATGAAGGTTTCAATTCTGCCTTGCGATACTGGATGGGATAATGTCTATAGCCACATTGAGGAGATGTAATACATCAAAACAGCTGTCTGTGGATGACACAATAATATATATATATATATATATATATATATATATATATATATATGTAAAATGACACTTGGAAAGTGAAGAGAAATTCAAGAGAAAAACAGTTGATACAAAATATAATCTTCATATAACATGTTCTGATGCATTTCAATGGTTGCCTTTTTCTGAGAACTTATAGTAGTTGCAGAGAAAACTATATGCTGCTTACATGTTTAAGATTTGAGGAATGAAATGAGGATATATCTGTGTTTTGGGCTGTTTCACATCAATGCAACAAACATATATATGTATATCATATAACTTTTCTTAATTATATATGTACATGTATATATATGTATATATATATATACCAATTCCTCCTTTGACTTTGGCTATAGTTGCAACTCGAAAGACAAATGAAGGTAAGTAGAAAGCCGAAATTTATCTCTTAATTCTGGTTTTAGCTTATGAAATGTTGTTTATTCATACTCACAAATTTCTCATGTAATAGCATGTAAATATCCTCATTTTCTCTTTATTACTAATCATCAGCAAATATGTATTCTCTAATTAAACTATTAAGTTTGAATCTAAGAAGTACTCTCTATCAAATCTGGGCAAGTGTTACAATTAGAAACTGTGATCCCAAACTGTCAATATAGGTTCCTTCAATTTTCAAGATGGTTTTGATAGCTGACTGAGCAGGTGTGTATGTATCATGCAAACCACAGTAGCTAAGGGCTGAAAAATTGATCATTTATCCCTTTTTATGCCTAGAGAAATATTTTTTTTTGAAAATTACCCACTAAATAGTTTTATAACGGTGGGAGGAAAGAGATCTGCACAGCCACCCCTGATACTCTTCTTGCAAGGGCAGTAGACCTCTTCAGTCAGCTGTGGAATCTACTTCAGTGGGGTGACTCCAACAGCACTATGCACAGGACGCTGTACTACCAGGTTACTCCTTTGAAAGGGCCATTAGACCTCCAGCCTATTTGGGCATCTGCAGAATCAAAGACATCAAGAGAACATGAGCTCATTATACATATATATATATATATGTATATGCAGCAACCCATACAGTCAGATACTCCTGTTAAAGGGACATGGACTCCTACAGCAAGCTCTGGCATCTGCCTCAGCCATATGTCTTCAATCTATACTTCAATATATATATATATATATATATATATATATATATATATATATATATATATATATATGTATATTTATTTATTTGTATACTGGCAGTCATATTGTCAGGTTACATCTCTGAAGGGCCAGCAGACCTCTTCTGCCAGCTTAAGCATTTGAATGAACAGTGGTGTGTCTCAGATTGCTCGAATATATATAAATGATAAACATATGCAAAGTGTGCCATACTGACGTTTGTCACTAAAGCACTTCTATATATATATATATATATATATATATATATATATATATATATATATATATATCTGCACAGGCAGTCGGAGTGTTCACATCATGTGGCTTAACTACCTAAGTCGGCCATAGTCAGAATACTCCCACCTAGGGAAGCAGATCCCCTAAGCTAATTCACATCTGCCAGGAGAAGGAAACTCCTGTTAAACCTACAACCTAAGGGCCTTGTTGCTTTTTGTGTTTCAGTGGACCATAGCAAGCAAACTCTCCATTTAAAGAGTTTAAAGGGGTCTGCTGTGCTCATGCCACAACTTGACCTTAAAACTCCATTGCACTGGCCTCTCGGCCATCCACACAGACTCCACCAAGGATACATAAAGAGATGGAAAATCCTTCTGGAACTCAGTTGGCTGAACCAAGCCATTATATATATATATATATATATATATATTCTCATTTCTTTACATATTCACATATACACATACTTGGAGATACACACGCCAATACACATAGACATATAAATGTATATTCATTTTCACATGGACACATTCTCAGATACATTCACAAAATGCTTACTGAGACTTTTAGCTAGCTTTCCCCCCACCCAAAATATATATTCATACTTGATTATACATACACACATATAAATATCCATAACCATTCATCTACTCATACATAAACACTTATATTTTTTGCATACATATATGTATACTCCAATACTGAAATATCCATAAATACATATACAGACACATGTACTCTCATGGAAAAACAAAATAAATAAAAAATACAATGGCTAAATAAACATGGATAACTGCTTAGTTTCCATTGGTCTTTCCACAAAGCCAGATTTTCTGACACTGGTGTGCAACAATCGGCCATGTTTAATCAAAGAGCCTGTGTCAATATCTCCTTCTTTTTCCCCATCGAAACGTTTTCAAAAGAATTGTTTACTTTTCGGTGAGTGTCGCAACCACCGCATACAACATTCTGTGACTAACACCCAGCACAGAAAAGTGCAAAGTCAATAATGAATTTTTTTTTCTCCCTACTTGGTATTTTTTTCACTGTTGAAAATTTTTGTCCCATCTATTTTTTTTTTTCATCTATTCCTTCTTTTTTTTAATTCTATCTCATTTTTTTTTGTTTTAAAGAAAGTGGAAAAGGGTTATCATTCTTCTTTGTTCCAAGAATCACCTTTTTTATTCTTCAAGTACTTTCCTTGATTTTCTCATCTTTTTTTCCTTTCATTCTTATAATTCTTCTTACTTTTTTTTGTTCATTTTCATTCACATTTTATAATGCTTCCCTCCAACCTCACTAACAACAACAACAACAACAACAAAAAACCCCAAAATCTGAAACCTTTTTGATTCCATTTTTATTTTTATTGTCCTACCTCACATCGCTGAGAATGTGTTTATTTTTCAAGAGCATTTTGGTTTTCTTCATTGCAAAAACAATATCCTCCTTTCTCTGTCTTTTTCTTCTTGCAACTCATTCTTATATTATCCATATTAATTAAATGAAAAGTGATGAAGATAACTACATTTCCTTGGCCACACTGGAGCAGCATTCTTCAATTGTTGTTCAAGAAAAAGATAGAGGAAAGAATTAAAAAAAAAGAAGCAAAACAATGATGGATAATCGACTCGGCGAGAAAAAGGACAGATTTAGTGTGGTTTAAAAGAAACAGAATAAAAGGGTGTGTCAATATTATGACATGTGTTTCCATTTGGTTGTTGAATATAATCAGAGATGAACAACATTGTCTTTCCACCATTGAGGTTAAAAAGAATTATTTCATTTTCTCATTTTTGAGGTTGCTGAATGGAACAAGACTAATGAAATAAACTCTGAAGATGGAGAGCTAATTTCACAAAGCTCCAAAGCATAAAACGAATACATACTATACTGAAATGTTTTGGTAATTTCACTCTATGAAGTAAATGTCATTGTTTAATTTGAATGAATACATATTTTGTATGGCTAGCTCCTTTTTAAAGATAGGGGAAGGTTTCTGTAGTATTCAGACTTATTAAATAAATCTGTTTAGTCCTTATAAATTATACAAAACTCAAACATCCATATTGATATTATTGATGTTTACCAAGTTTAATATGGCACAAGGCAACTTGAACAAATGGTCTAAGAATTGTAGCTTACTAACTATCACTCTACGCAAGTCAGTGGCCTAATACCCCAGGCTGAAGGTATCGGATCTTCACCCATAGAATGTTTTTTCAGCTATCATCATCATCATCATCATCATCATCATCATCATCATCATCATCATCATCATCATCATCATCATCATCATCATCATCATCATCATCATCATCATCATCATCATCATCATCATCATCATCATCATCATCATCATCATCATCATCATCATCATCATCATCATCATCATCATCATCATCATCATCATCATCATCATCATCATCATCATCATCATCATCATCATCATCATCATCATCATCATCATCATCATCATCACCACCACCACCACCACCACCACCACCACCACCACCACCACCACCACCACCATCATCATCATCATCATCATCCTTCTTTGGACATAGACCTTCCTTAGGATTCACCAGATCCCTCTATCATGGGGGTCACAGAGCCAATACTTTCTAAATTATCTTGTTCGTCTCTTTATCTCCAGTTTCCGTAATACATGTCATCTCTTGGGATCCATGTTGTGAGTTGTGATGTCCACCGGATGTCTACGATTCTTGCAACATGACCAGCCCATGGCCATTTGAGTTTCCTAACATTCAAAATATTATATTGGCAATAAAACCCACCCCAGTTTGATGACAACCATTCCAAATAGTGCTGCACAAATTTAAAAAAAACAACAAAAAACAAAAAGGAAACAATTTATTGCATGAATTTATGGCTAAAAATTGATAACAATTTTACACATTTAAAATGATTTATCCTGGTTTGATAAATATGGCTAATTTTTGGTCATTTTCAAACAGTTTTGAGATTTAACTCAAGATTTAATGAGTTTAAGCTTGAACTGAAGCAAATAATTCAGTTTAAGTTGCTCATTTCTTTCATCTTGAAGCTACACATTCTTTCCATGATAAAATTCATTCAGCATTCAAAAGTTCTCTCATCATTGCTTTTGAGATATCAATAATTGTTGTTTGTTATGAAATTTATATCAAATCAGTTTTTGTCAAGGGTTACTCTTAGATATTGTTTAAAAGATTTTGTTCCAAACACTAAAATGATATGACCACATGACCCAGATGATTTTTCAAAATTTGGTGTGCCATCAGTTAACTATCTATGGTACTGCATGCAAACATAAAATCATATAAACAATGTGTATTGAACTTATCTATGGTGGCACTTGGTCTGACTAAACCTGACCCCCTGCAAATATTTTTAATATTATTTTTAGATTTTTCAGGGTTCCTCAGATATATTACACCCCCAGAGCACCCACCTGTTGGAGGGCCCGCAAGTCTCTTGTACTGCTTCTAGATTTATTCACTATAAGTTAATTCATGATATGTTAAATAGCCAAATTGACTATAATTCAAATTTACTTTCGTAAGCACACTCACAAAAAAAGCAGATAAGTAGCCATACATTCATATATATAACTCAATTTTCATTGAACCTAAGAATTCAAACTTGACCCTGACTTTTCCTTTACAGAAGTTTTGAATTTAAGGGCTCCTCTTCAACTGATTCACTTTGGGCTAAAATTTAAGGGAATCTACCATTGTGCTGACATTTTTCATCCAGTTATTCTGAACAGAAAGTAATAATTTTCAAAAAGTATCTTTTAGAGGCCAAGAGTAATTTTTAAAATTTTCATTATCATTTCAATATATCCTTACATTTTTTAACGTAGTCAGTCTGAAGGCTTTTTGGTTTTGTCTAACGTGGGCAAGAGAAATATTCATGGAAGCATTCAATTCATTCAAATATATATTTGTTTTATGAATTATGCATGAACTTTGTTTTTTTTAAGAAAAGATGTATTTGCAGATTTTCTTCTTAATGGGAGCTACAATTGTATCATTTGTTTTATATTATGCTTATCTCAATAAGTATATTCTTTGTTATTCAAATTATTGTTTCTGATCTTATTTTTACATGCACATTGATAACTGCAACTTTTGTAATGAATACATTTACTGGTTTAATGCTTTTGTTACAACGTCATATGCTAACAACTTCTGTGTAATAGAGAAACATGGAATATCCCTCACTCACATATAGATTTTCCCTTTCTCGAATAACAAATCAGCAGTCTTTAGCAGGGCCATGTCCTCCTCATATGTAAACATACGTGCTACTACTTCTACTACTGATGGTTTACCTGAAAAAAACAGCCATAGTATTTCTACATTGTTTCGTTTGTAATCATACCTAGGTAATTAGTTAACATTAAATATAAATGGTAGATTAATTTATAAGGTAATATGTGGAGTCAGATAGATATCATACAATAACTAACTGAATACCACTTGGTTTATAAGATCAAATGTTTTCTTAATGTTTCAAACCCAATTTTACATATGAAGAAAAAATAACATTTTAATTAAATTCTTTCTGTTTCAAATTAAATTTTCTTGAGGTTTTGAACTAATCTATATGAAAAAAAGCCATGCGCAAATATCAAAAACCTGAAAGACAAAGGAATTCTCTTATTCAACCACTATATTCAGGACATTGCTCATCTGATAAAGAGGGCCGTAGTATTTCTACAATGGTTCATTTCTGATCATTTGTTAATATGATATATAAGGTTATAGGGTAATATCAGGAGTCATATAAATATTGTACCTTGAACTAACTTTACTAATAAAAAAGCCATGTGCAATACTCAAAAATCAGAAAGACAAAGACAGTCCTTCAGAATTGGCTGTTTAGATTATTTTTTAATAATTAAAAACAAGCACAGTCTTCCTGCATCATTACAGCACAGAAAGAAAACCAATTTTAGAGGTGTAAGAGCATTCTGAAAAAATGTTAGCACTTACAATTATTTACAAAAAGAAATCCATGAAAAATTGCTATTAAATAAGTCATCTAAGTTTGACACAGAATTAATGCTTCTATATATTTTTCATCCGAGCAACACCATGTACTCTGCTAATATATATATACATATATATATATATATATATATATATATTTATATATAGTTCAAAATATATTTTCAATAATCAGTGGTTAAAATTGTCAGATTTTCAAAAACAATTTAACCGGATTGGATAATAGAAAATTATGTTATTCAAATACAAATGGGTTTTTTATTTACTTGATTACAGGAAAAAACTTATTATTGGTTGCTGATGAGTGCATCAGGCACTGAATGTTAACATTCACTGGGTATATATCCTGGCAATTCTTATTTTGTATATATATATATATACATATATATATATATATATATATATGCTTGTCTTACTATTCAAAAGTAGACTATTCCTATAAAATCTTTTTGTAAGCTGAAATGGCAGAAAGCCAAGAAGCATTTGCCATTCACTTGTTTTTACATTTTCCTTTATTTTTTGGGGATTGTGAAATAAAATGTCCGCTTCTTGATGAGAAAAATGTTTTGGCTGTATGCTCAACTATTTACAATGTTTCAAAGAATAATCTCTAATCCTTTTCAGGTGAATACAAAATGGGCAAAAAATACAATGGCTGAAGTCTGAAAAATACAAAACTACATATTTACTTTTAGATGAGAATAAAGTCCAAGTGTTCTCATGCTTCTGGGTGCTCAATATAAACTTGTATAGTCACAAATTCGAGAATCATTTTACTGGCTGTTGACTGATTATCAGCAGTTGCAATGTGTGGCACCCATAGAGCCCAAAACTACATGAGCGGGGGTTGTTCCATGACTCTGGAGGCACAATATATATGAGGAACCCTGAAAAATCTAAATAACAATCTAAAAAAATTTGCCGTCGGCACGATTGGACCTGGTACTACCACTATTGTTATTATTGGGGGTACATTCTTGTTCAACAATGTCTTACTAGACAATGATATTCTGATTTGCTCAAATATATTTTGACTGAATCAGATTGGTTAATTTACTCCATAGATTTATCAGCAGACTTGCCTATTCATGTGGAGTTTAGCCCAAGCTGCATTCAGTGTGACTTCCAATACTACGGTCAAACTACAGACATCAAAAGGCGAATACAAAACACTATACACTGTGTTGAAGAATAATAGCATTTATACAGGTATTCCTTGCTTTTTAAAAGTTCAACTTATGCCTTTATAGCATTCAGCGTTAGTTTTGCAGTGAAACATTATAGAGGCAGCGTGCATCCTCTTTTTCTCTCTCATACACCTCAGTGTCCCCCCATCCAACCCTCTAACAACTCAGTCTAACGTACAACCATTTTTTGAGTTCGTGGAACGCTGAAAAATTTCCCATATAAATCAATTGTAATTTCTTTTTTGCTTTACGCCATTTGGGCTTATAAAAGGTTTTTATGGGAATGTTCTACTTTCAGATTGTAGGAGAAACCTGTGGTACAAAACATAGTATAAAAATGAATCATTGGAAGTGACCTCATTAGACAATTGCAACCAGCGACACATTTATACTGGTCTCTCATGAATTAATACCACGTGAAGAAATTTGTTGTTTGTGCTTCAGTGAACACTTGCAACAAGTAGAAAGAAAACCTTAATTGGTCAGGAACAAAGTTCAAGAAAAAAACCAAAAAAAAACAAATATCATTTAATAAGGGACCTAAATCCTGATTCTTTCATTACTTTCATTTTCTGATTCACACACATATATATATATATATATATATATATATATATATATATATATATATATTCATTTTAATTTAGTAAGATGCAAAGATGAAGGCATTGTCTATAATTCAGTTTTGTTTTTGGTGATTCAAAATGTTTAGAGTTCAGCAGAATGTGAAATTATAGGTTAATCATTGATTCTTGGTATTTTCCTTGTTATAACCATATATCATTATGATGTGAAAGTCCCCAATACTATCTTTGCATAATGTTGGGGAAATCTAAGAAGTGTCTTTGAAGTTTTCTCATATCTTCGCTGCTTTATATGTATATATATATATATATATATATATATATATATATGAGTGACGACAAAAAAAAGGTGTCTAAGGAACCATTATGAGTGGCTGTGCATGATAATGTGCTTGGTATCTGTCATTGGACATAGACCTTCCTCAAGATTGGCCAGTACTTTTTGAATTTGTCAAGCTTATCCTGTCAACTTACTTTTGGTTGGCAACAATTTCTCATATGATCTCTGGGGATCATTGTTGTGAATTGTGATGTACATCAGTTGTCTGTCATCCTTGGAACATGTCCAGCCCCCAGCCATTTTTGTTTTCTAATCGTTTTTCTAATACCTTGCACTCCTATCTTTCCCCTAATATTCTATGCTGTCTTATGATTTCTCCATGTGATGTTAAGCATGATTTTTTCATTGCGCATCACTTGGTTCTGAGTTTGAGGGTCAATCTTTTGTTTAGGTTCCATGTTTCTGTTTAATAGATGTATTGGTTATATACGCTTCTTTTCAGGACTTGTTGGATTTCATTGTTCTTGAAAGTCGAGTTTGCTCAATTGAAAGCTCAATAACCTAGTGTGATTCTTCACTTGATTTCTTCTTTTGATAACTTCATGGAGATTTGTTGTCATGGGTAGATATAGTGGTATACTTTCTTTAGCTCTGCATTTTCTGTTCTGATCATTGTGTCTTTGTCCTCTGCATGTTTGTTGGACATGACATTCTTTTTATTGAGGTTCATGCGGAGACAAACCTTCTTGCTTTCTTTGATTAGTTCAACTAGTATTATTTGGAGATCATGAAGGTTCTTAGCAAAGAGGACGATGTCATCTTCAAAAATGAAGAAATCTATGTTGACAGTTTTGGTTGACAGTCTCTTAGAAACCTTTATCTGTTTTGACTGAAGATATATACAAAGCTTAGCTTCATTTGGCACAGGGCCATTGGGAATTAGAAAATAAAACTAGAGGAATAGAATCGTTCCAACTTGAAGCTCATTTGAACTGTGTGTCTTCAAATTTCAAACCTTGCACAGTATCACTTGAGCTATTAACAAATATTCCGCACTTTTACTAAAAGTAAAAAGAAAGATATTTAATGGAAGTAAACATTCTTGGTGTTCATTTGTTGAAAATTTGCCAATTATTTGGTCAAATTAAAGAAAAAATGTTAATAAAAAATAGAAAAAAATAGAAAAATCATTGAAAAATCTGTTCAAAAACTATTTCTCCAATCATTAGACAAATCTTTTTCCAATAACTTTAGAATGAAGATTTTATGTTAAAGGTTCGGAAAAAATGTTAAAACAGATTTTGGAACTGATACGTGGCTTACATCCGGAATAGTCAAAATACATTTTTTTTTGTTTTCAGATTATACGGTACAATTATTTTTTCCTCTCTGTGATGTGTTTCATTTTCTTTTTTCTTTTAGTTTCAATTTGAAAAAAGGGATTCAGATGTGATTTTCAAAGATTGAACTGAAATTGAACAGTTTTTAAACATAGCTGAAGTGAATGATTTTGAAAAGAAAATCGCTTGAATTTTTCTAACGTTTAAATTAGAATAAGAATTTCTTGGATTTCTTTTCTTTTTCCTTTTTTTTTTTAGATTATTATGATCCCTGGATTTTTTATAAAGTTATATATCCACATGACCTTGTACTTTGGGATAAAGCCAATCCTTTTCTGATTTGATTAAAGATAGATTTCACAGCTGAATTTTCTTTAATGCATTAAAATAACCATCAGCTTTATAGTTATCTCTAACATAACTTTTTTTAATGTATTATTCACCTAAAAGATTTCTTCATATCCATTATTTAACAACTTCTTTTGTGTTTCGCATTTGGATATTTGTTGTCTTTTAATTAACCAATACAACACACACATGTTTTGGTGTTATATACTTATGTGAATGAACCTTTTGAAACCAGGACTCGAACATAGGAAAATATCAGAAACTTTCAAACAAAACTATCACCAAAGGTTTCTTTAGTTTTCAAGTTTGGCTTGCCGACTATGTATGGATCACAATCAGAGGCTGCACGAATGGAGCTAGAGGGATGAAAATTTCCGCATTTATCCCGTAATATGTCTAATAAAATGTTTTTTTTGCTTTTTGAAAATTCCATGCATGAATAGGTTTTTAGTGTTGAGTTCAAACTGCAATGTGAGTTTATGCTAAATTGATCTTTTAGTTTCTGTCTGGCAGTATTAATGGTTATTTGTTTTAAAATTTGGACTTTTTAGTGATCACTGCCCAACAAAGAGAAGAAATAACTCATTCATTTTTTCAATTTTTCAGTTGATCACCCCCAACACAGCATGCTGTCAAAAGACATTGACCAAATGATGGTTTCTATTGAGTTACCAATTGGATCTGTTTTGATTTTATTCTATTTTATTTTCATGTATATTTTTCTGAATTTATGACTAAATCTTGTTTGCATAAATGTTTTTTTTTAATAAAATTTTGGTCATTATCCATTAACATTCTGCTGTTGTACTCAGGGGAGTGGGCTGAGGACATCAATAATTGTTGACTGCTCACTGAGTTGACTATATCTATTTCTAATTACAGCAGCTACTTTGTTTATCCAGTAACTTATACATGGAGCATCTAAGATCCTCAGTTTGTAGCATTACCACTTGCATAAGTGTATGTGCAGTGTTGAATAAAAGACTGTTATGCTTCAAACAGGTTGTCCAGAACAGAACTGCATAAACAAGGAACAACATAAATCTGAAAAAGTTTTAGTTGGGAAAAATGAAAAGATCTGAAGGAACTGTAGAACTATGGAGTGGAAACTGGTTTCATTCTGCATCTGAAGAACAAAATCTGTTAGAAATATTAACATATATTTCATTGCTCTCTCTTCTGAAGATGCATGAGAGATACTACAACTTCAAAAAGGACAATGAGGCAGCTTGAAACCAAAATGCAACGAAAATAGACACGTTTTCATTCCATCTAGAGGACATCAGTCTTTCATGAAATCTATACATAACAGCAATTTGATTAGATGACTAACTAGTCACTACTTTCCTGTTCTACCACTTAAGAGGCAAGCAAGAAAGTAAACTTCTTCCATCTTTAAACTGGTCAATTTAGCATCTATAACATCAGCATACATGCATGTACATACTACTCACTAAATAGTGTATGTATTGATACAGACGTATCAACATAAATGACTTTCCTAGAACACCAGTGCATTGAAACATACATTCTAACACACACAAAGGCCCAACTAATATTTAATGCCTTTGCCAAATGTCTTCACTAATTAAGATACCTTATCCTGAAATCTTCCAGGCTTGTAGTCATCAATCCTGTCACACCAGTCTGAAAAAGATTTAAGAAACTGATATCTCTTGAATGATCAAACCGTATGTTCACAGAGGACCCAACTTTTTGTGGCCATGTACCATCCTGCCTTTATTCTAAAAAGTCTCTGACTCAATGCACTCTGTGTTTTCAAAATTATTTCTGAATCTCAATTGCAATAGAATAACACTTGTTACCACAAGCTCTCCATGGATAAATGAGAATAATTGTAATATGTAACAAGATGGTGGTACTCTGATAATTGCCAGAGTTTGAAAAAAAAAAAATATCATTATAATTTCTTCATGTTCTTAACAGCTTCTCCTCTTGATATAATACATCATTTTTCAAATTAATCCTGTAATAAGAGTAAATGTAAATGCAGACCCCTAAACTATTATCATTAAATTTCTTTTTTTAATTTTGAGAAACTAATATGCTAAAAACATGCTCCAGGGTCACATCATTATGAAATTTGGTGGCCATAGCTCCTGCTGTCCTTGAGTTATCCAGTACAAGACGGATAGACAGACTTTTGGTGAATTTTGATAAGATTCAAAATGAATTTGTGAAAAAAGAAAAGAAACATACAAATCAATCTAAGTGTCTTGAATAAGTGAAGACTCATTTAAATGTATTCATTTTTATAAGGAGATAAAAAATACATAAAAAATATATATATATGAATGTATGTAAATGCACAAGTTTATAGATATATGCTTGTACGCATTCATACTCATCTCGTACATTATTTCAATACAGACTGGAGTGCTATTGAAGTGAAGATGCTTTTAATAATATCACACACACACACATATATATAAAGATAGATGTGAATGTATTGATGGTTATATAATGACTCTCATAAATGTGTATGTACACATCTACATTTATCACAACCGCTAATATACATGAGTATATAGATAGATACATATAGCTTACAATAGATAGAGGTGAATGCGTCGATGGTTATATTTATAGTGACCATCACGAATATGTGTATGTGCATATGTTTATATGTATACCATAGCAGTTAATGTCCGTAAATGTATATTTATGAACACATACACACATATATATATATCAGAACAGACAATGACTTATGTATGTATATATACGGTCTGTTCACAGAGTATTAAGTCATTTTGAATATCTCGAGAACTGGTTACATGGCCTTGATATAAATTGGCAATCAATCAGAGGGCACTTTATCGTGCATTCATGAACTGACACTCATCCATAGGGTTACTCAGTCAGCAATGGAACTCTGCTGTGTTATGTTCATCACATTTGTTAAGACCGAGCCTTTTTTCGGCAAGAAATCTCATCAACCAGGTCCGTCAGCCTTCCTACCATAGTCCATATTTGTCTGCGGTTTCTGGATTTTCCAAAAGCTAAAATCATCATTGAAAGGGTGGAGATTTCTGACCACGGACGAGATTAGAAAGAACACAAAGTAGCTGATGGCAATCCTGGAAGAGGACTTTGCATTTTGTTTTTGAAAGTGGACGGGATGCAAGGATAAGCATATGAGATTCCTAGGGGACTTATGTGCTATTGCTCTATATTTTCTTAATATCAAATATTTGATATTAGCTGGTACTTTCCCGACAGACCTCTCTCTCTCTCTCTCTCTCTCTCTCTCTCTCTGCATGTGTGTTTGTGAGTGTGGAGAAATGCTTATGTAGATTTGCATCTATGTATAAATCTTTGATTAGTTGTGGACGTGTACGCATTTGTATTTCTCTGTACATTTGAGGGCGTGTTGTATATGTGAATAATTTGCAGACATTTTGATGTTTGGGCATAAAAGTTGTTGTCTAATTTTGTCTGTCCCTTTCGTACTTATTTCTTTTCTATCATGTTCTTGCATTGTCCATACATTTTTTGTATTTCTTTTTTTTGTATTTTCATTATTCTACTTAATCATATTCAGAAGCAAACTTTGCATTGAATCAGATTAATAGAGAGATGTGAGAATTGAATACAGGATAAACAAAACCAAGGAACAAAAGTGGGGAGAAGAAAGAGGTGAAGGAAGATTGGAGAAAAGAAAGAGAAACAGTTGAATGAAGAGAAGGAAAATGATTGGTTTTGAAAAAAGTGAAAAATATCATGAAAAAGGTAAGGGAGATAAATCTTGTTGAAAGTTCAAGTTGGAAGTTGCCACTGAGAAAGAATGTAGATAGATAGAAATTAGGAAAAGGTTAAGAGAAGAGATTCTCATGATATTGAGAAAAAATTGTTAATGTAAGAGAAGAGAAAGATAGATCAGTCTGGAAAGACTGGAAAAAAATGAAAGATAAATAAAGAGAACTGAAAAGATTCTAGAAATGAGAGATGAAAAATATTGAAGAAAGAAGAAAAAGGACTGTCTGAGAAAGCGAGATGTTAGGAATATGCAGTGGAGGCAAGTAAAATGAAGAAAAATGAGTAGAATGAAGCTATACTGAGAACTTTGAAAGAATGGGAAAAGAAAGGATGAATAAAACTTGTAGAAGTGGCAAAAGAATAGAATGAGATAGTGAAAAGGAAGAAGCAGACAGTTAAAACAAAGAAAAAAAATGTGAGAAAGAGAAAATGAATGGAATACAAGAAATATTCAGACGGACTGAAAGGAGAAAATTCAAAATGAGACATGAAACATAAGGAGAAAAAAAACTTATTGACATGGGAGATAACTAGGAACTATGGGACATTAAAATAATTTGATTGGATTGAAAAAATTGTTTAGGTTTAAGATGAAGGGTAAAACATTGAGAAAAGCATTGGAAGAGCACAAACAGAGCAATGATGAGAGAGAGAGAGAGCAAGGATTATTGAGTGAAGGAGTAAAAAAGAATTCTATAAAAATGAAATCTTCATAAATGGAAAAGAGGAGAATGAAAGTCAAATGTAGAAGAAGGATGAAGGAAGATAAAGTTGAGATGATGGAGATGTTCAAGTACGAAGGAAGAATTGAAAAAAATGAGGAAAGTTGTATTGTAAGTCATAGAATGGAAAGAGAAAAAAAAGGTGTGGTCAGATGGGGTGACTTCTGATGGAATGTGAAGAAGACATGGATGGGGAGTAAGTATTTAATGGATAAAGAGAAGGGAAATTGTGATCAAGAGTAAGAAGAGAAAGAGGAGGAAAAAGAAGGAAGAAAGAGGAGAAAGAAGAGGAGAATGAGGAGGAGAAATATGAAATAGAAGAGGAGAAAAGGGAGAAAGAAGGAGACAAAGAAGAGAAAGAATGAGAGAATCCAGCAAAAGAAAGTTAGAGAGGACATGTGAAAAGGAAAAGTAAAAGGTGAGAAAGAAAGAGGAAATGCTGCAAAATGGTGTAAGATATTGGAAGGAAAATGAAAGAAATCATGGAAAGATGTGAAGGAAGACTAACAAATGGAAGAAAAGGAAGAAAGGATAATAAAGAATTGGATGACCGGAAAAGAAAAGTCCAAGAAAGAGGAAATAGGTTACAGACAGAGAGAAATTGCAGGAGAATGGGAAGAACATAGTAAAATTAAGAAAAGGGAAGAGAAGAAAAGAAAGAAGACAAAAGGAAGGAGAGATAGTGTTTGAGAATGAAAAAGGGTGACAATGAGAGTTAATAAAGAGGAATGAAACATTTAAGAGCCGATGTTTTCTTTGGTCTCCGCCATAAAATTATCTCAGATGAAACCTCAGAATTGAGATGAATTATGAGCAATAGGAAATGCTTATTTGAATGTCGGGAGGATTTCAATGAAGCACGGTTTGGATGGTTTGAGAGTGGTGCTTGGTGGGGGCTGGTGGGAGCAGCAAAATGGCTACCACTTGCTGTAGGCTTCTTTGTCCTGCATTCTTTCTTCTTCTGTGATGATTTTTCTTCAAGTCTCCTTTGTAGGAGTAAAGTAAAATGGACGATTCACCTTTTTGCCGCCCGATGACACAGAAATAGATTTGAATGAAATTTTGTTTCCTTCACCTTTCTTGGTTTCTTTTCTTCGTCTACTTCATTGGAAATAATAAAATTTTCGCTATTCCTTCATCTCATTGTTTTGTGGCTTATCTTCAACTTCACCCAAAATGTCTTTCATGCTCCTTCTCAAATTTAGAGGAAGCCACTTATGATCACTTTGGGTCAGGGCCTTTGAGATAACAATAACCAGCTGATAACATAAATCAAAGGGTATAAAAAAAAGTCTGCTTAGTCATTCAATAGAAACCTTTTTTTGGCAGTATGTCGTGTTGGGGATGATCAATTGAAAATATAAAAAAGAGGTGATCAATGAGTAACATACTTTTTCCACCTTTTGTTGGGTAGTGATCAGGAAAAAAATCTGAGTTATCAAAAAATAAGTGTAAATATTGCCAGATAAAAACTAAAGCATCAATTTAGCGCTAACTTACATTACTAATTGAACTTCCCACTGAAAACCTATTGGAGGGGTTGCATGTTTTAAAAAAAAGAAATTGTTTCTTCTTGATGTAATTAAGAGTAAATGTTTCACTTTCCACCTTCTAGCTCCTTTGGCATAGCCTATACATGCAACACGTATATAGCCAGCCAACCAGAACAACTGAAAAAAACGAGAAACCTAAGTTGACAGTATTGATTGATGGTTTCTAATTGGAACAATTTACATTCATTGTTATAAATTTATTGTTATGTTATCAAATTGTTATAAACAACTTTACATAATGAAATTTTTCAAAAAATTTATTGAAATAAAAAAATTTTAATTCATTTTAAATAAAGCGTTTTGGACTGACTGATTTCGATAACAATAACCATTTGATAATATCATCTGTAATTAAAATAAACGACTTTCTCTGTATAGCATTTCTCCCCTCCTTCAATCTGTCACTAAAACAAGAGAGAAAATTTCTCTATTCATTTCCATGGATTTTTTTTTCACTTGTTTTTTTCCTCTGGTCTTTTTGCCCAATCTATCTTATTTAAATTAATTTCAATAAATTTAATTTGAATTTTTTCCCCTTAGGTTAATTTGCATCCCTTCTCTATTCTCCTTTCTCTTCCATCATCTACACGTCTTTCTCCGTTCCTTCTGATTTTTCTACTTTTCCTTTTTTCTCGTACCTACCTTGCATTCTTATTCAGCTTTTATTCTTTCTTTGACCTTTCCTCTTCTTTCACTTTCTTTGACTCCCCTTCTATTTCATTCTCTAATTTCCTTTCTCTCCACTCTCTTTCTCTCACTCTTTTTCTGATATATCATCTTCTTTAACCTCATTTTTTATCTCTGCTCTTTTTCTGTCTTCGTTCCTTGATCTTCTCTCTTTCTTTTGCACTTTGCTCTTCTTTCTCTCTTGTTGTCACATGCTCTGCCTCTCATTTTTGCACTCTTTCTTTGTCTCTCTTTGTCTTCTGCTTTTCTTCCCCTCTTTTTCTCCTCTGCTCTTCTTCCTCTCTCTTCCTCCTCTACTCTTCTCCCTTCCTTTCTCCTCTGCTCTTCTTCTTCTCCTCTCTTTCACCTCTGCTCTTCTTCCTTTCTTTTGTCTTTGCTCTACTTCCTCTCTCTCTGTTGTACTCCTTTTCCTCTCTGTCTCCTTTGTCCTTCCTCCTTCTCTCTTTGTCCTCAGCTCTTCCTGTCTCTTTTTCTTCTTCTCTTCTCATCTCTCTCCTCTGAACTTCTTCCTCTCTTTCTCCTCTGCTTGTCCTCCTCCCCCTCTTTCTTCTCTTCTCTTCTTCCCCCTCTTCTTTCCCTCTGTTTTCCTTTCATTCTCCTTACACCCCCTCCCTCTCCTCCACTTATATTTTCCCTTTTCATTTATTCTTTTATTTTCCAACCTGGTTTTCATAATCTTTCGATTTCAATTTTCTTTTCTCTTCTTAGATTACCACTCACTCATGTCATTCTCTTCTTTTTTCTGCAATTCTTTCTCAAGCTTTTCCTATTGTCCAAGCAGTCATCTATCTAAACACGTTCTGCCTCACTGTAGATAAGCTTTTAAATCTTGGGAAAATACTGATTATTCACAAAAGTGAAATCATGGAATGGTCAATAGCCATACGCACATCTTTTGAAAGGTATGGGTTCACTTCCTTAATTTCTGCAAGCTTTTGATCTAAGAGATCACTAAAAATCAACCACTCCTTTCTACTTTGGAGATCCAACCCCAACATACACAAAAGAGAAACTGTTGTAAAACCGTTTTTATATTCTTCTTTTTTTCACCTCTAGATTTCCCCTATTTAAAAAGGAAACAAAAATGGACTGAATCCCTTCTGTATAAAAGCTTTTTTTAATCTTCCCTTCACTCATTTTCTTTTTTGATTGTTTTTCATTTGTCATTTTCATTCAATTTCTTTATTCTTCAGATGAGTTTGAGATCTTCTTTTTTTTTCTTTTGTGAGAGATGCTAAATATGGCTATCAAGTTCTATTTTTTGGATGATTTTTCTTTAAATTCCGTTTACTTGAGATTTTTTTTTCAGAGGTATTCAAATATTCCTGACACTTGACCATTCCACACTCAGTAATGTTGGACATTCATTTACTTCTTTGCTTTGTCACGTTTCTTTGAACACTCAAAGGCCTCCTGGTTATTCTTTTAAGGTGCCATACCTTATCCTGCAATGAAAAATGCAAACCAAATCCCATTGTGCTAAAATTTATATACCATTCAAAAGCCTTTTTTTATCTTTGAATGAAAGTGCTGAAAAAATAATAAACCCTGAAAAACACTTTCTTTTCACCTGTGATGCATAAAGAAACTTACAGTTGCACAACAGAACAAAGAGAGGCTTAGACAGTGTTTATGACGGAAAAATTCTTAAGATAGTTTACCACGAATATTCCTTAGATAAGAGGAAAGAATTGGACAAAATTTGAATTCTGAACATGGAGAATGAAGGAAAATTCTTTATATAAATCATATCTATTTCAACAGAAGAAATTGAAAGGTAAAATGCTTTCGATCTATTTATATTTCAATTTTCCTAATTTTTTTGATGAGATTAATAAAACCAATTCAAATCTACAGGTAGCTTATTCCTCTGATATTCAATGCACAGGAGAATTGTACTAATCATAAGAGAGCATGGGAACTGTAATTTTGAATATTATTGTTCACTAATTAGATATGTACCCTATGACATCACAGGTGGAATCTATAAAGCAAAAATTAAGCAAAACTTTTATTGATTATAATGATCGCATATATGGAGGCCAGATAAGCGCTAAAACCATATACAGGAATGAGGATACCAAAATCTCTTAAGCATTATTATATATCATCTACTTTTACAATTTTTCTGAGTCTTATTGGATCACTATAGTCCAACAAATGGCCAGACCAACCAGTCAAGTTGGCTACAATATCTTTTCTCTTTGAGTTTCAATCTATCTATTTATTTATCTATCTATCTTTCTATCTATCTATGTAGGTGTCCATGTATGTGCGAAAATCTACATGAATATATCCATAGGCACCATTTAAAGACTTTAATTTTTGATTTTTTAAAAAAAAGTACTTTTAGGGTCTCAATAGTCATTTTGGACCAACTATGCCCTAATCCTGTATGGGTACTTCTTTTAGATAATTTTAGATAAAAGATCTATTCTTTTTAAAGATAATTTTAGATTGAAGATCTATCTTTCTTAGATGATTTTAGATTAGATTTTTTCGGGTAATTAGTTCTGGTATATGCCCAATTTATACTGATTCATTTATGCAAGACATAAATATCTAAATTTGTTTAACATTTTTATTTTTTCATGAAATCATTCAGGTCTTTCACCAATTGGTACTCAGTTTCTATACAACTGTCCTCTTTGCAGTTCAATGTCATTTCATTTGCAGTTCCTTTTGATTATTTATTTGAAATGCTCAGTTGTTCCTATTCCCATTTTTGTTCCTTATTCTGGAACTTCCTGATAACAATGATATCATCATATGTTTTGTGCATTTGTATTTTCACACCAGATGTTTTTTGGCAGCAGGTTGAGTGAGAGTGACTCTCCTCAAATCTCCAGCACCTTCCTTAGTATCCTGGCAGACCCCAGCAACACAATGACCAGGACAGTCAAAATTATTCCCCAAATTTCTAAATTGCTTAATCTAGAGCTTTTGGCACGGTTACAAGAGTTTCAACTATTATAAGCATAGGCCTAAACTTCAACAAGACTGCAAATCCATCAAATTCTTATGAATTGCAAAAGTGGGATCGATCGGATAATGTGATCTGGATGATCCCAAAGTATGTGAGTGTAGAAGTTGGTTTGCAGTAGAATTCTGTTACGAAGGAATGTTCATGGATTTTTACATTTGAGTCAAAAAAAGACTATTTTTCCTTTGGAAAACTTACAGGTGGGATTTATTTTTTATTTGTAGTTGTTCCTTATGGTGAGAGAATACAATGTGGAAAGAAGAATTTCTCCTCCACATATATATACATACAGGTGGATGGAGAAAAGTTATATTCATACCTTTCCAAAGGGTATTAGCACGAAGTGAATGCAAACTGTCGCATCGAGCCTTTGACCTTGGTTTCTCCATGCCATTTCCTATGCTGCTAACCGTTGGGCTACCTATACCTTCTTGTATATTCAATATTTTGTATAATTCATCTTGTTAATAACTCAAATGTCAATATCGTTTGTCAGGGAGAAGATGATTTGACTGGAAGTAATGGTTATGAAGCTAGTTTTGCAAAGCATCGTAACAAATGAATTTGATCTTCCCTAAGTTCTCAATATTAGTGAGCTTGTGCCATACTAAGTGATACTCAGCTGTTTATGGCTGAGATAGTTGTACATATTACCTGTGTTGTTGTGATCATGGTGTTCAAGCCCAAAGGCTGATTTCAAAGTAGGCTGGCAGACTCTCCCTACTAGGAGTACTGGTGCAACACAATCTTCCTTCTCCCATTTTACATCGTTTGGCCTTGTGCCATACTTAACTCAGCTTGGGCTGGTCCCACGGCTACTACTGTTCCAACCTATGTAAATTGGTAGGATTTCAAATATAAAAGCAGATAATGTTTTCAAATGGTTACTGTTACCAAGTTTTGTCAATTTAAAACACTTTATTTTTAATGAATTAAAAATTATAAAAAATAAATTCCATATTAATCTTTTCATAGTGTAAAGTTTATAACAATGAATCTATTACATTGAAAATAAATTGTTCCAATTTTTTTATCTTTTGCTTGATGTTAATAGCCAGTTATCATTATCTAATAGACCTTATCCCAAAGTGATCACAATAAGCAGCTTCCTCTGTACTGATTTTTATCATTAAATAGTTAACAGGCATTTTTAGCGGATGTTGAAGGAATGAATCTCACTTTTAACATTACCTCAAATATTTGTTATAACAATGATGATTATAGAATATTAGATTGTCATGCTTGAAATAAAGTTTTCTTTACATCAAAAAGGATAATACAAAACATAAATATATTTGCATTTTTTCTCAGATCCAAAGTTAATAAAGATATAATTCATTATCAATGTATTTTCTTGGATCCTTAATAGCAATTGTGTCTACCCAAGATGTATGACTAATTCAAATTAAGACATAATGATAATATCACCAAAGATTTTGAATGAACACTATG
Source organism: Thysanoteuthis rhombus (assembly GCA_963457665.1). Taxonomy (NCBI): domain Eukaryota; kingdom Metazoa; phylum Mollusca; class Cephalopoda; order Oegopsida; family Thysanoteuthidae; genus Thysanoteuthis; species Thysanoteuthis major. The sequence goes on along the minus strand of OY735201.1, from coordinate 68,152,470 downwards.
ACTCTGCAAACTGTTCAGCATTGGTTCAATAGGTTAAAATCTGGAAATATGGATATTGATAAAAAATATAAATGGTTGCCTAAACCTGTTCTAAATGATGAAGATTTACTCATAACAGTGGCCAATGACCCATAGACAGTGGTTTGAGCACTTTCTGGAGACTCAAAGACTTCAACAGTGACTATATCATTCATCTCAAGGAAATAGAAAAGGATAAAAAGTCAGTAACATGATTCTCACATGAATAAATCTTAATTCTCTATAACAGGATCAGATCCTACAACATTCAGTTGACTGTATTTATGCTTTGAGAATCAGGATATGAAGTATCCCAGCATACACAGAGATTACTGTTTTTTCAAGTATTTTTAACTTCATATCCTTAATAGAAGGTTCACTTATGAAGATGCCATAATTTGTACATTAAAAGAATCTGTGAAAAACCTAGAAGAGAGATGGCGTATTATCTTTAGAGGATCATAGGATAAAGGTCATTGCTTCAAAAGGGTCATGTTTAGATTAAATATTTAGTTTCTTGTTATTTATATCATCATTCACCTCACTATTTGAAAAACAGCATTCCATGTGTAATAGCCTCATACAACTAAAAAATGCACACTTTTTGCAAACAGTGCAAGGAAAAAAAAAGAAGATCCGTTAGATAGTAAAAGAGAGACCTGAAGCAATAGAAAATTTAAAGACTTGTGACTTTGTTGATTGTCACAGAAATTAATAAAGCAAGTGTACCTGAAATAATTAATGAACATCTGATTGGCAATGGAGTTGAGGGCGGAAACTTAGATTTGTGTAACTGCTGGAGGCTGAAAAAAAATGAAGATGGAAATGCACAAATTGTGTCTTCATCATGAAGAGTTTCAAAAAGAGAAGTGACAACACAAAGAAAAACAAGATTTTCCCTTCTAATTGATCTGGTAAAACACATCAAAGACATTCTGTTGCTGCAAACTTTATCTTCACTGGATTGTTTCATTAAATTCATAAGTGCATTCAACTTCCAGGTTTAGCTTAATTGCTGAGCAAAGTACAGGTTGCTGAAAGGTTTAAAGTTTTATCTTGATTGCCAGGTACACGATTCATCTTCGAAGAGACTGAATGCTTAGCGACTAAAAGTATTTTTCTGTGAAATTTGTAAAGAACTATCAGATCTTCCTGTATCTTTAAATTATCATTAGTACTAGCAATAACAATAAAGCGATATTACTTTATAGTTGAAATAGTGATAAACACGTTTTAACCAATGAATATATCTCAGTATCGTCCTGATCTTGAATTATTTTATTGGAAGTCTGTCAAGGTTAAATTTACAGGTAACAGTATTTTTACAATCTTGGTAAGTTAAGTAGTCATTGGAAAATGGATTTTCTAAGTACTCACATACCCACTCTCTTTTCCATCAATCATTGTGGCATGCTAGTGATAACATTTTGTCAGGATATCTGGTGTTGAGATTGAATGCATGGAGAAGTGGATTCATGCCTCTCCTGTGGAGCATAACTTGACAACAGGTGGCAGTTTATGGATGCTTGCAAAGCTTATCCTTTTCTGACTCAAGGTCAAAGGCAGCAGCATGATGGGTATTATTAAGAATTTAGTACTGAAATTTAAATAATGCTTACAATGAATATACTTCAAAATGATTTTATATATTTTGTAGCTGTATTGTTGGTTTTATATAACATTTTAGGAGGGATGCTCATTAGAGTGGCTTGAAATTTGGAAAAGAATTTTCAAACTGGTTTGAAACTATATCAATCATCAGTTTACTGAGAAAAAAACTCCACTTAACCAAGCAGAAAACAATAGATCTTTGTAGGAGTCAGCTGTAAGTGTAATTGACCTAAAGGCACATCACTAATTTACATTCACACAAGGGAAATAGAGGTGTGATTAAATATCTTCAATCCTTTTCACTGATTAATGAGAAAATTTGAAATATACTTCTGTTGTGGAAACATTTGATTTTGTTTGTGGGATTAAACTTCATTTTATTCTGTACACTTTTGTTTCCTAATTTCAAAATTTATACAGTAGGGAATCCTATTTCTGAACCCAGAGTCTCAGAGCACAACGAGAAGTGATGTTTGTCAGCACGAAAAATAGAATCAGCAATCTGAGTTCTGATTTCGGGTGATGCTGTTTATGTTCATCTCACTCTAATACCTTTGGGAAGAGCATGAAGGGCCCAGAGCAATTCAAGTTAGGTGGAATTAAAATACGTGGCAGATCACAAAATTTACACATCAAAGTCCGTTTATTGCAGGTAATTGGAACTGACAAGTTATACATTCATAGAAAGGCTAAATAAGTCATATATCTGAAGTAAATACATGTATACATGTGAATACATAATAGCAAAACCCCAAGTAGATTTCTAGGTAAGACCAAGAAGGTAATATAATGTTCAGTATCCATTGATATCAATCATTGACTCAGCAATTTACACAACAAAATTAAACTCTGAACCTGTTAAAGCAAAAGTTAATCAAAGCTAAGCACAATAAGTTTTACCAACTTAAAGCTATTGATAGTGCAATACAATAGCCACAAAAAGTTTTTCTTTCTACAATTTGCATCTGAAATATTTTGAATGAATTCCTCAAACTGTATCATCTTTAGAAGACTGCTCTCTTTATCCAATAGACACAGAAAATTTAGCTTATTGTGAGTCAATGTGGATGTCAGATTATTCTTTATTAGTGCCAATCTGTTGAATGATCTCTCTCATGAATAAGTAGTGATCATCATGCTCAAATATTGTCTTAGAGCTACATTAACTCAAATATAGTCTTAGAGCTACATCAACTGGAAGGTTACTAGCAAGCCCTCCATCATGGAGAAAAACCGTTGAGATGGGGTGAGACATGAACTGAGCTTTGCAAAGGCAGCCAACTGGACACTTTTCTCTATAAACACATTACTGAAATCACAGGGAATGCAGAGATAAGTTCTTCATCTTCATCATCAGTTCTTTTATCTGCATCAGGTAGATTGGATAAGTTGGCTATGCATTTGCACCTGTCGTACACTGATTGGTATACTATCCTGCATTCTTGAAAGGCAAAAAAGAATTCATCTTGATTGACATTTCCATACCTAAATTTTTCTCTTGAGGAAAAGACAACTCTGAGACTGATGTTGGATTTGTATCAAAATGTTTGATTCTCTTTCTTGGTATTTGCTTTGTAGTTTGTATTGCCATAGAAGATCCTGGCATTGTTCAAAATCTTCATTCCTCTCCAAAAGTGATTCCAAAAACCTTTCCAGAGAATCAACTCCTCTCGTAAATTCAACTCTTTGAAAAGCTTCATTTGTGCAGCTTGATCATACAAGAATCAAGTTTCTGATCATGACCATCAGAGCTGTTTCAAGAAAGTCTATCTTGTCTGTCAATGTCTAATCTTTGTCTCACTTCTGGTGTTTGCTCCAAGTCACTCTCAATGGCTCTGAGGGCATTTTAAATGCAATTGTATTCATCTACAAGAGTTTCAGCAGCATCAGTTCTTGCTGACCAATGAGTGTCTGTCACCAACTTCACAGTTAGTGCCATTTTATTTCTTTCCAAAGATTTTACTAGATTTACCCTCCTGTATACTGACATAGAAAAAGTGGTGTATAACCTTTATGCAAAGCCAAAATAACTAGCAGCTTAAACAGAAGAATAAGCAATAGCCTGTCTAACAAAATTCAATGAATGGGCAGCACAGGGAAATAAAAGTGCTGCTGGGTTCTTATTCTTGAATCTGGCTTGTACTTTTGTGTAGTGACTGAACATATCACTAGCATAGTCATAGGAATGCCTTCTTCAAAATTGATACCTTTTTTTTGAGAAATCTAACAGAGATGTAGTACTTCAGCCTCATGAGAGCCAGTCTGCAAGGAAGTTGGAAACCTTTCTCATCAGAAACAATACATCATGCAATCACTAATAATGGATCAACATGTTGAATCTAGGGAAATTAAGAAGTACTTGGGAGTTTATTTAAAGTTTTGCCACCACATAATTCTTAAGATATTTTTGACATCAGCAGAACAATTTCTTTGAAGATAAGTATGACTGCTTACCACTTCCAAAATTGCCAAATTCTTTTAAGTGAATCATCAGAAATGGATAAAATTCTGCTTTAAATTCCATAATTTCTAAAAAACATTACCATTATGCTTGGATTCTATGATCTCTTTTACTATCCCTTAGTATCAGGTCTCTTCTCAGCTTGGAAGATTGTCATTGCCACATGGTGCAAAACTTCAGTCCAGTAATTCTCATTTTCCAGTACTTATTTTTCCTACTCAAACAAAAAGGATTCCCTATATTGAAGACAGAATCACTGTGGCCATGGCCTTATTCATGAGCTTTGATTTTTTCCTCTGCTTTTTTTTAGTCATTAATGCCATCCTCATGGGAAAACTAGACACGTCGATAGGAGATCAAAGAACAATAAAAGCAATAAACTGCACCCTTTGACAGACTGTATGGACGTCAATTTCTCAAATGCTACCAACCATTGTCATAACTAGTGTAAAACATGGAATAATTGCAATAACCACAATGCCCCTCCAGTGTGCCTTGACCTTCGCCAAATTGATAATGGTGTCAGATTCTGGGTTGGAAGAGTCATTTTTGTTTTGACATATCAAAGCTGATTTTGACTAAAAAGACACTTTTCTCAGACCAGAAACCACATGGTTTGGTCTTGATCACATGATAGCATTTCATCATGAATATCTTGATTTGATTTATCATTCTCATTTTTTGCAGATGTAGTTTGGTTACAGGTGGTTCATCAGGATCTGGTACTGTTAATTCATCATTAGTTTCTATGTTTTCCATTTTTGAAGCAGAGAAAAATTCTGTAAGGTTTTGTGCCAGGGAAGCAGCATTTTTTTCACTTTCTGTCTCTTCTGCACCCGAGACAGTAGAATTTTCTGTGGAATACTGCATCTTTTGTGTTTTTTCAAAAATCAAAAGAACGCTTTTGTGGAGGTGTCAAGGTAAGTACTCATGTAAATTTGCCAGGTTATAGTCAAAAGAGTGTATCTGGTAGCATGGTATTATAACAGCCTCTCACTACACAAACTTCTCACTTTCTGACCCTTGCTTGAGACATACTGTCCTTAGCAGAGAAAGAGTTGTTTTTGCACGGCAGAATAGCAGCAGAAAATTTTGACGTGGATCCATTTGAAAAAAATGTAGAAGCTGTGTGGGTGAGTAGAATGAGACATATTCATAATGAAATAAAACACTCAGAGCGTAAATCTTAATTAGTAAATGACAGGTGAAAAAACCCATCTAAGGACTTTTGGTATGTGCTGACCAAGATATCTGCTTTGTTTCTCTGCAATTGTATATATTTTCCTAGAGACTGACCGATTTATGCATCTCGATACATTAATAAAGTATCACTGTTTTGTTGGGGATATAAATTTGTATTATCTTCAAATGAATGCTATTTCATGAGGCTGATATATCCTGAGTCTGGAATGTTTTCTTCAGATTCAGAGAATATATATCTATTCATTCACTAATGTTTTGTTTGAGGATACATCCGGCATTGGCAACTAGATTTATCTTTTCATATTTTAACTAACTGATTATGGAGTAAATTGTGTGGTCACTCTAAAAGTTGAGTCAAAGTTGCAACTTGCAGGAAGCGTATCAAGGTGTATGGAACACATGTATACTGTGATGTCAAATGAAAATTATAAAAATAAGGTAAAAATGCTAAATAAATAGCAAAGAGACAATAAATAAGAGAAAGAAAGAACAAAGAGAAAGATAGAAAAAAGAGAAGAGAGAGAAAATTAACTGAAGATCAACCATCAGTAGTAATTTCATAGATTAAAGCTAATGAAATTTATAATCAGTTACAAAAAGAATAGATGACTTGTATAGAAGCCTCATATAGATTTGAAGGAACATATATTTCCATTTTATTCACCCTTACTCAAATCACTATAGACCCAAATTACAAACAGTAATTTATCTAAAACCATTGAAGGTGTTACAATGAAATGGATTCCAAAATCATTTTCAAGCAGTAATTGATAATTTTTTAATGATTAAAGAAACTAATTTTTTGATTATAATATTTTTGCATAGTGGGGAGCTCCCTTTGTCTTCTCAAAATGCAGTCCTGGTATCAAAATAGGAAACCAAGAAAAATATTTTGGTGACTGAATAATAATGTTATGAATTCATATGAAAAAAAAGTTGAAAATAGAAATTTTAGAATCAATTTGATATCCATCAGTTGCTCAACACATGAAGCAGACGATAGTAATTAAAGTTCGTTACAAGTGAATGGGTTTTCATCTCCTTTGAAAAGTGTACTTTTACATTTTATATGGTTTTGAACAGGCAGAGTCCAAATTTGTAATGAATAAAATAGAAGATATCTCATTCATATTAGATGAAAAATAAAATAATAATTTTACATTCTTCGGCAATCATTAGGGCTTTTTATTCATAAGATTTCTCCATGTAGGAATTATAGATTTTTCAACTTATGCTTTGCCTAAACAGGGGAGGGAAGGTTCAGACCACCTGGATCCTTGTCAGCATTTTCAAACAAAATATTTATAAACACACATATACACCTATATATTATTTTTTAAGGTGAGCCTACTCAGAGTGTGAGTTTTTGTCATTCTTGATTTTCTTTCTTACACCAGAAAAACCAAGTCAACACCAGGTTTGGACTACTGTTTGACTATATCTATGCACACATTCCTGTGTATGTCTTTTGGGAATATAGATATGCAAGTCTGGCGTATGAATTATGAATATTTTGCTAACATAGCATGGTTAACAGACATACAAAAAATATATTCTGATTGTTTCAAAGGTTGACTTATTCAAAATTTCATATCTTGTGATTTTTATACACCACTCTCAACATTATGATGCATAAACCAATTGCTTCTTTTTCAGCAATTAACATCATCTAAACATTTGTTAATTTACAGAAGTTTGTTCCAAGCTTTATTGATTTGCTGTTTGTTATCATTTTTGCAATTAAATTTCTTTGATTGTTTTTTGGGACAGGTATAGTGTTGGATAGATGATTTGTTTTCTTAATCATTGTTTTTTTTTTCCTCATGCTTCTTGTTACCTGTACTTAAGACTATCATTTAGGTCTCTTTTCCCTCAAAATTTCTCTTTTTTTCTCAATAATTTTTCTCTTATCTCTCTCAATCTTTTTCCTTTATTGTTTTCATGCTTTTTTCTACATTTATATTTCATTAATTTTCCTTACCTATCATCTTTTCTTTTTCAAATTTGTTCTTTCTTTTTCCTATTCCACCCTAGTCCCACTTCTTGAGCACATCTTTTTCCTTTCTATCCCTTTCTTTCCTTTTTCTCCATAAATACTTGTCTGTCATTTTTATCCTTTTATTTCTATTTCTTTTAATTTTTCCTCATTTTCTAGCTGCATCTACCCCTTCTCCATCTCTCTTAGCTTTTCTTCCTCTATCTATTCCCCCTCTTTCTTTGCTTTTCTTCCTCTCCCTATCTTTCTTAGCTTTTCTTCCTCTGTGTCTCCCCCTTTTTCTTTGTTTTTCATCCTCTCCCTATCTTTCTTAGCTTTTCTTCCTCTGTGTCTCCCCCTTTTTCTTTGTTTTTTTTTTTCTTCTTTTTGTACCTTGAATTTTCAACTCCTTTCTCTTCTCTATTGTTCCTGTCTCTCTTTTCATCTCTCTTCAATTCTTTCTTTTTTTCCTATGAATCAACATTTTACTCTATTTCATTTTCTGATACTTTTTCTCTCTACCTCCGTCCTTCTCATTTTTCTCTTTTTCTCATTCTCTTTTTCTTTTTTTTTCTTTTTCTCATTCTCTTTTTCTTTTCTCCTCTCTTCTCATTCTCTTCCATCTTTTTTACATTGTCTCCGTCTCTCTTTCCATCACTCTTAATCCCTTTCTTCTACACTGTTACTTATACTGCTTTCTTCTTCTTACTTTTTCTTAATTTTATCTTTATCTAATTCACCTAGTGTTTTCCTTCTCCACTGTCCATGTCTGACTCTTCAGCATTATTTCTGTTTAAATTGAATAGAAACAGCCCAATAAGACAAGGAGAGAGATAGGGAATGCCACATCAAAAGACTAGCTTGATTATCTTTATAAGATATCCAAAATGAAGTCAGCCGCCTCTACTTTGAATCAGGCTTGCTAATCAACAGTCTAGTCAGATGGCAGAGTAAAAATAAAATAAAACAAAATAATGGTGTATGGACAGTTACCATTTATTTAGACCAATGGTTTGATCTTTGGAAATTTTCTATACCAACACTTGTCACTTATCCTACTCACAGAAAAAAAGAGACATATTCCCGGGGTAAAATCATCTCATAAATAGCCATGTTCTCTCAGTAACAATCGCATTAATTCCTGGCCACAGACAATCCCTTTCTTCCTGATTTTCAATTCATTTCCAGAGTAGAATCATTTATGTAGGTACATCAATAAGTTTGTTGCCTAAATGTGTGTATATACACACATGTGCGCAGATACATACACTTTCATCTCTTACAAAATAAAAGTAATTCTGAAATCCTAGTTATTGGTAATTATTGTTTAATTAATGAATCAAGCTGTACGTGATTTTTGTGATATTGCCCTGTTGTTGACTTCATCCTTACAGCAAATATATATAGAACTGTGCATGATTTTATGCTTGTCTAATTCTTTTCATTTTCATTGTTGTCATTTTCAGCAAGGTACAGCATTACAGCAACAAATTTAAAGCATGACTATTTAAGTCAAATCACTTATAGTGAATATAAACTTCTTGTAACAGCATTTCTATAACACTTCAAATCACTATAGGAGTATTACCAAAACAGCATGTGAAAACCATGTGATCACAGCTTCATTGTTGTATAGATTTTAGGTTCAAAAAAATTTATTTCTGGCAAATATTTTTTTAATCAAATTATTTTCTTTTTTTAATATTTCTTACTCAGTTTTTTCTATCTCTTCATCTTTGGCAAGAGTTGAATCTCTCGAATTGGTTGACCAAAGCTGACATGTTAATTAAGAGTAAATATAAACCTTGTTTGATATTATGTTTTTTTTCTCTTATATAATAAGTTCATTGGGTGATAATATTTCACAATAGGATTTTTTTTTTGTTCCCTGATAGTTATCTGTGATTTGTCAATTTAACTGTGGAATATATACTGTATTAAATTGATTAGGTTTGCAAGTGTTTTGATGAATGTTGCTGTTTTTTTAATACCTAAAAATCAATTTCTATTGGTGGAAGGTCATCCTCTCCAAACTAATTCAATAATTGTGATATAAACTTAGATTGAAAAAATAGATCAAATATTTTTCGTTGTATTGAACAAGTGGACTTTTGCAAGAAAAAGCAACTAAAGAATTAAGATGGAAGAAAATACTAGTCAAAAATCAATAATAATGATGAGGATAATAATGATAATGGTTGACAATGCTTCAGCAAATAAAGATAATAAATAAAGATAACATTGCTGCAATTGATTCGACTAGTGTATAAGCAATAGCAAATATGGTGCTGAGAGAGATTTGGGAAAAATTAAAATCAGGTTAGAGGGTTGGATTTAATCTTCTACCAAGCTACAGAGTTCTGATTACTAAGACAGTTCATGCAACTGGGGTATCCAACCAGGCTTCTTAGTAGCAAAATAATTTGAATCTCACAGAGAGCTTCTTCGTTTTTTATTTTCTTACCTGCACTGTTTACTTACTGTCTTAGATTGATGGCTTGAACAAAGTTGTAGAAAAAATTAAAAAAAAAAAAATGGAAAAAAAAAAAAAAATTAAGATTAAAAAAAATACTAGTCAAACATTAATAACTTGCATTTTAAGGGAAATTATGAATCACCACCACCATATATACTCATTTTTATCATGTCTCTTTATCATAAACTTATATTGTAAATTGGAACCTCCACTGGAACCCTTGTAAGGGGAAAGGATCAAAAAAAACAAAACAAAAAGATCCCACAACTCAAATTTAAAGTTTTGTACTCTGAATGCTTAGACCCGTGCTAAGTCCAGATTCTTAGATAAATACCTAATTGTCAGAAAAAATGAATAACATAAAACCAGCAAAAATATTTAAGCAAATTTGTCATGTGTTATGGTGATTATTAACAGCAAAAACAATAATAATCATATGTACAACAGATGAGATATATGTTAAAAGTTGTTTTTTCTCAACCTCCAGATGAGCAATGTCTTTTGGTAGCATGTAAGCCAAAGCAAAGCCCATTCTTAGACATAAAAATATAATTGACAACTAACTGACCTTATGAAAACTCCATGAGTGTTGACAATTAAGTTTATATGTTATCTTATGGGCTTCTGCTCTTCTCTAACCAAATGTTTATATCATTCCATTCTCTCCTTTATCCGTCCTGATTTTAGTCGTCAGTCCATGCTTCTATCTAAATGTTATACAAATACACATTTGTTCAATATAAGGAAACATTCTTCCTACCTTAGTAAAGTACCAAACTTTCCTCTCTCCACACTCCCTTCATACCCTCTAATTAAACTACTTTTCCCTTCCCCCTCTCCCTTCCCACTTCTTTATCAAATTACCTTAATTCCTTTTCTTCTTGTTTTTTTTCCTAGTAGAATAAGGAATATATCAAATAAAATAGATAATGTTTCAAATGAAATAATAAAGTTGGACTGAAAATGAAGAGGTCTTACAGCATTGGAATATCTCAATGGTTACAACATTGGACTGAATTGACGAGATCTTACTGCCTGGGAACAGCTTAATGTTCATATTATTGGACTTAAAATCATCAGATCTTACTGCATCCCAATGGTTATAACATGGGACAGAAAATCATGCAGTCTTACAGCCTGCAAATATACCAATGTTGATAATATGGGATGTCAAATCAGGAGGCCTTACTGTATTAGAATAGCTCAATGGTTATAACATAAGATTTAAAATGATGATGTTTTGCTGCATGGGAATATCCTAATGGTTATGATATTGGACTGGAAATGATGGTCTTACTATATGGGAATAGCTCAATAGGTTTAACATTTGGCTGAAAATGATGAGGATTTACTGCATAGGGATAACTAAATGGTGATACAATATCATCATTGGATATAGATCTTCCTCAAGATATACCAGACCTCTCTATCATGGGCATTGTGGTGCCTATATCGCCATAACTTGCCTAAATCGGCATGTCATATTATTTTTTGTCTGCTACCATCTTGCATATGATCTCTGGGATCCATATTGTAAGTTGCGATGTCCTACTTTCTTGCTTTCTTTATTCAGTTCATTTAACATCTGGAATTCATCAATGCTCTTTGCAAAGAGGATGTCATCAGCAAATCTCACATTACTTAGGTATTCACCTTAAGTTCTGATTCCTTTATTTCTTCAGTCTAAATTCCTGAAGGTCATTTTGAGGCAAGCTATGAAGATTTCACAATATACAGGGTCTACTGCTTGTTATATGATTGCATCAATGGCTTTAAGTATTTCCATTCAAAGGCCTTCATGAAGTCAATAAATGCTACAGTGAGTAGCATTCTGTATTCTGCTGCTTTTTTTCAAGATCTGTTGATAGAGTTTATCTACATTAGAATAGTGCTTTTTTTATTTGAAATATTTCTTCTCCCATTACTATAAATTAATCTAAATATCATTCATCTCATTTAAAATATTCCTCATTTTTATTTAGAAAGGAATAGGGGTGAAAGGAAATTCAAGTAGTTTACTCAAGGAAATGGGGGAAAGAAGAGGAGAAAGAGAAGTGTTTAGTTTAATAAGAGGGTAAGTAGAGGGGAGGGAATAAAAGTTAGGAAGTTTTCTTGAGGGTAAGAAAATTTTGGCAAATGAATCTTATCCATGTTTGTGTAACAATTAAATGAAATCATTGACCGGCAACAAAGATTGGAAGGGATAAGGGAGATGATGAGAAGATACAGGTTTTAAAGAATCATGAAAGCATGAGATAATATGTAGATTTAGTTTGAGTTTAAGTGTCAACAACCGAGGGATTTTCCCATGGGAAATATATATATGGCCAGTGTATATTAATGTTAAAACACATGAATAACCTAAACCCAGCCAAAGTGTTTAAACTAGCAGTGACTAATAAGAGCAACAACTATAACAGTTACGTACAGATGAGATATAAGTGAAAATGAGTTTTTCCTCAACCTCCCAGTGACCAATGTCTTTTGGCAGCATGTAGTGTCGAGGTGATCAATTAAAAAATTGGAAAAAGAGGTGATCAATGAATAAGCTACTTCTCTTACCTTTTGTTGGGCACTAAAATGTCAAAATTTTCAAAAAACAAGGGTGGACACAAACTAGGGGACCAATTTTGCATAAACTAACATTGAAAATTGAAATCCCCACTAAAACCTAATTTATAAAAAAAAAGAAAATAAAAAAAGCGTTTTCCATGCTCATTGAACGTAGTGTATGTGCTAAATTCCAATTTTCTACTATGAATGGTGGAGTCTGTATAAATATCTCTATAAATAGATATATAGATACATAGATATAAATGTCAGAAACTGAATGACCTAAACCCAACAACAGTATCTAAACCAGTGCTGTGGGTAGTGGTGATCACAAAAGTTGACCTGTTATCTTAGATCTTTTTTCTTAAAGGACATATGACCAACAAATTGAATTATAAATTAAAAATAATCAAGTAAACCTTCTGTAATTATTTACCAACATAGACTCATTGTATTTTACTTAGAAAATCTAGAACTCTTGTGATGAACAGATCAGATATATGAGAGAATAGTTTGTGCTAGTCACAGTTGCTCTATTACTTCTCATGCTTTCAATTAATTTAAGAGTCTCTCTTGAATTAGAACATTTAAATATCGGTGTTTGAATTTGCCTGACAGCATAAAAATTTGATTACATGAGATTGTAGTGATGCAGCTATGAGTGACATTTGATCATGTATTGACTATCTAAACCAGGTTAAGTAGAGGCCCTCAGCAAAATATTATTAGATTTGCCCAAGAAAAGGGCATAAAATTGTCATAAGTATGAATCAAAGAGAAGAGATACAAAGTCTTCATTAAATGTAAAGTATAAAATCTGCTGAGCCCTTTTTTGTCAGTTATGCTTGTATAAATTCCTGACCGGTGATCATCCCCTCTCTTGCACAACATGAGGAGTGAAATGCTAATCTAGTTCAAAATTGCAAAATTCAGTGGTTAAATAATTAAATTTGAGCAATTAAGCTCTGATATTGATTTGAGGATTTTCATTAACTCATAGCCTTGTGAATGTTGTGAATTATGAATTGAATTTAGATATTATCAGATAACCAGGAGCGTTTTAGTGGTTTGAGATAATGCACAAAAGTAAAAGACTTTCATCTTCCTGCAACAATATGAACACTGTAGTCAGTGAAACACTCAGAATAAAAGATAATTAAAAAGAAGGGTATACAACCAATGCATCTTTCTGATAGTTACCTATGAAGCTGAAAGATGGAACTTGATCAAGAGACTAACCAGCAGACTGAAAACCATGCAACATGCACGTGTAAGAATCATGCTCATCCTCACATGGAGAAATCAAAAGAGAGCACAGCATATCAGGGAGAAAACAGGAATCTGAGACATCTTAGGATCCACTAGAAAACTCAAATGGCAATGGGCTGGTCTTGTTGCAAGAATAGCAGACAACCAATGGATATCACAACTCATAACATGGAGATTATATGCGTAACAGAGGCTCGCAGAATACAAGATGGAGAGACAAACTAGACAAATTCAGAAAGTATTGGCTCCACGATGCCAATGATATAGAGTTGTGGCAAATTCTCAGGAAGGTCTATGTCCAACGATGGACAATAAAACACTGATGATGATGTATTTTAGTTAGGGTACCTTTCATGGTTTGACAATCTCAGAGACAAATTTGACAGTATGCTGAGTTCAATCATTATTGAGCCCCCCACTACTGTAGCCTTCTGCCAGACTAAGCTAAGCTCAAAAAGAATTATGTCTACCATAGCTTTAAGGTTAGCAACCACTTCTTGGAGATTAACTGGCTAATATAGGAATTTGATTATCTCCTCTGTTGTGGCCTTGTGTCTGATTAGGCTGAGATCAGTAATATATGTACTTACAATAACACAATGATGAGCAAGCTTGTTTGGTTGGCCAATTGGCTAGTGTCGTGCTTATTTTCACTGGGGGCTCCACTACTGTGACCTTAAGCCAGACTAAGCTGAGCTCAGTGAATAAGAAGCCTAAGGATCAGCAAGCATGTCTAAAAGATCAATTGGCAAATAGTGTGGGTTTGATTGTTACTGGGTGCTCAACAGCTATGTCCTTGTGCTAGACAAGGCTGATCTCAATAAGAAAGGTACTTAATGTAACGCAATGGTTAGCCAGCTTATCTTGCAAGACCATTGGATACTGTAGAGAGTTTGATCTCACTGGGTCCCAAGTACTGTGATCCTACTGCAGACTAAGCTAAGCTTTGTAAATAACTATGCTAATAACAACCAATGTTCTGTATCGAACTACTGTAGCCCCACGAATCGCTGACCTGACCAGCCAGCTAAGTGGGCTACAGATTCATCTCTCTTTCCTTGTCTATTTATTTATCTTTGAGTGTGTATAACTTTGGGAGCTCCTGGTCACATTTTTGGGACTACAACCTCAAAAATATGCATGAGTACTCCATTAGGCATCATCTAAAAGCATTTTAGATATAAGATCTGTATTTTTAGATAATTTCAGATAATTTTTTTGATAATCAGTTCTGGTTCACGTGTGGGCTATGGGGATTCACTCATGCGAGGTGCGAATATGTTTATATATTACTTTTAATGAAGCCTCTGTATTTCCTATATTTCAAATCTTGCTGTTCTAAAACAATGCTAATTCTTTATCTTTAAGACTTTACAATTCTTGAAAACCATTATAAGGGGCTTCTCCAGTTGATGTTTTCCAAGATATGATAATTTTATATTTTATTTTGGATGGTTGATTGACCGTTATGTAAATTGACAAGAATACGTCGCTCTATTTTTTTCCCCTTTCATTTTAATTTCTTATTATTTTTCCCATGAGCTCTCACTCATGTTTCCTACCCGATTACCTCCCTTTTTTTTCTATTACTTGCTTCATCATTCAGCCTTTTCTTCTTCGAATCTTATCTTGATTTCCCAAATCACTTTTTAAAAATTTTGTCTTCTAAAAAAAAAAAAATCTGTTTTCTTCTTTATCAGTTTCTCCCTCCGCCTTAACTGATGTGTCCAAACCTGATGAAGAGTTTTGGCCTTCATAGATATGAACGGTTGGTGTTGGGCAATGAAAACCTCAATTGCCTGAATGTTTCATATCTAAAGGATTTTTTTCAATGTTCTTCATACATGTTTTTTTGGTTTTCATTATGCATCTAACGCGGAGGAACACAAGCAAGAATCCACAGTTACAGACAGCAGGAAATCTCTTCTTTTTTTTTTCGTTTTGGAAAATAAAAAATCAGTCTTATGAATATAGAGGGGAGTGAGTTTTCATTATTGATAAACAGATGATTGATAGTATGGCATTTGTAACCATTTATATCTACGCTTCTGTGTCCCCTCTCTCTGAATAACTTTGTCTGACCAACTCGGAGCAGAAGAGGATGTACGCTAGCCAGCTTGCATGACAAGATTTGAGAAGAGTTTATATCAGATGGACACTGGGGAATGAGGACAAACTTGAAGAAGTGTGTGTAGACTCATTTCAAACGGAGAAGAAAATGAAGGAAAAGAACAAGAATTAGGAAATAAAGTACGAAAACAAGCATACAAAACTGAATAACACAAAAATAAGGATTATATAATAATACAAAAATAAAGCCAGAAAGTGTAAACCTCTGCCAATGCTGTGTATTAGCTAAATCATGACTGGAAATAGATTCTTATATAGCCACGATGCAGGGAAGGTAAGTGTGTGAGTTTCAATTCTCCATATTACGGACTATTGTCTTAATATATAAGAAAATATCTCTTTATCAAAAAAAAGATTTTCTTGGATCCACACCAAAATCTAATCAATTCTTCTTTAGCCCATGGCACAACCTTCCACAAAATATAATTGAAATTCATTGAGAACTTCTGCAGATGCTCTATCGACAAACAAACACGAGTGAATACTTATACCTCTTCCAACCTTGTTGGCAGAGGTAACAGATTTTTATTAACATTGGGGAATAGGAAAATAAGAGTAAATCACTCACTGAAATTTATGATATAAAACAACTGGCTCTGTTTGCCACTTTTCCCCCTTGAACATAGGCTCAACTTGACCAAATTTGAAGCAAGTACTAAATGGATCTTTTCAAAGCAAAAAAGTTCTGAGAAAATGTTTTTAAAGAGTTCTAGGGGAGGTTTCATTTCCAATGTAACTCCGATGTTAAACTGAACTCTTTCTTTCCATTCTATATATCTATATTATATCTATAAATATGTATATATATATATATATATATATATATATATATATATATATGTATATATATATATGTATATATATATATGTATATATATATATGTATATATATATAATTATACTTGAACAGACTAGCTTGGAGCTGTCCAAATGGGCGAGTTTCATCTAGAACGAAAATAAAAACCTTGAATAAGCAAACAGATAGATAACACTAAACCAGCAGAAGTAAAAAGGACCAAATGAATAGGTCTATGTAAATGGTTCTTTTGCTGAAAAGAAAATTTTCAGATTTGGTGTGATTGTTTGTCGTGCCTTGATTCGAGGTGACAACATAGACTCTCTTCCTTCAGCTCTGTGTTGACCCTTCCTCCTCTTTGCGACTGCACCTGGGTTCCCTGAGATTCACCTCTGAACTTCCAAGTTATCTTATTATATCTATTCATGGACTGACTCATGTAATGTCTCACATGAACATGATGGGTGAGCAGAGAACTGAAGGAGTTGGACTGTAATGGGGGGGAGATGCCACTGATGGTTTCTGCTTTTTTTTCTTTTTATTATTCTCCCTCTCTATCCCCTATCTCTCTATCTCTCTAGCCTTTAACTTCTCTCCTCTAAACTCATTCGCTTTCAGCTCTGCAATGGCCTCAGTGCACATATATGTAGACAATGTGTATACCCGGGCCGACTGTCATAGATATGATTTGCTATAAGTTTTTTTTAACCCTTTATGGTTTTATTCTCACGAACAAATGTCTCTGTTCCTCTCGCTTATCTTTTTAATCATCATTCTTTTATATTTGTTTTATATATCTTTACCTATCTCTCCTTTTATCTTTCTTCTATCTCTTTTTACTCCCTCTCTTCATTCTTCTCTCTTTATCCCCTCTTTCATTTCTTCTATAGCTCTTTGCCCTCTCTCTCCTTTCTTCTATTGCTCTTTGTCTTCTCTTTCGTTTCTTCTATTGCTCTTTGTCCTCTCTCTCCTTTCTTCTATCACTCCTTTCCCCTCTCTCCTTTCTTCCATTGTTTTTTATCTAGTCTCCCCTTTCTTCTCTTGGTACCCCCTCTTTGCTTTTTCTATTGCTCAATCCCTCCCTCCTTTTTTTTCATTTCTCCTAATCCTCAACTCTTTATCAACCCCTTCTTTTTTTCTCACTATATCTCCTCTCTTTATCCCCTGTCTCCCTTTGTCCATTGCATTTTATTTATACTCTCTCAATTTCTTTCTGTATTGGTCTTTATTTTTAGTCTTTCTATTATTCTCTTTTTACACACTCTCCTTTCTTGATTACTCTTTATTCATACCCTCTCTTCTTTCTTATCTTTCTTTGTATTTATCATCTCCCTCTTTTTCTATTATTCCTTCATTTTACTTGCTTTCTTTTTCATATGGCCCTTTACTTATACTCACTCTTTCCCTCTCTCTCTCTCCTTTTGCAATGGTTTCTTTATTCTTTCCTTTTCATTACTTTAAATCATTTTCTTTCTTATTTTTCCCATCTGTCTCTTTTGTCCTCACTTCTGTTATTTTTTCTTCATCTTTGTTGTGTTGCTCTTCTTTTCCATTCCTTCTCTTTCTTTTTTTCTTCCAGTTGGCTTCTCTCTTCCTTTATAAATCTTATTTTTCCTTTACTCCCTCTACCTCTCTTTCTTTTTCAATATTTTTCTTCTTTTTTCATTATATTTATTCACTTCCTATTGCTTCACTTATTTCTACAGTGATCATCCCTCTAATGAGCACTTGGACAAGAACTACCATTCTGAACTCTATCTGTATAATGAGCTGTGTAACTTTTCCTGTTTGTTTGTTCTGTCCGTAGCACTGGACTATTCCACTTTACAGTAAAAACAATGATGGATATTCTTATCAAATGCATGTTTTATTTTCATATTATCTTATCATTTTATAATCACTTTAATTGTCATTTCTGCTATTCTCATTCTCATTCTCCAGTATACACACACACACACACACACACACACATATATATATATATATATATATATGTTTATATATTTAACCATAAATTGTTTAGAATAACAAACAAACTCTATCTATTTTTTTTTCGTTAACTTTTCTGGTTCCAAACAAACCTTTTATTGATGTCATTAATATTTTTTAAAAACATTTCAAAGTTGGTGGTTCGAGATATTTTGGCATTTATCAGTCTTTAACAAGAAAATATGGTAGTGGTATTTAAAAAGTAATTAGTATTATTTTTCCTTATAATTTATATCTATATTTCAAGTGTTGTCATTTGAAGAATGAAGAAAAGAGAATGATTACAATCATACTGGCTTGGAATTCAAGAATGAAAAAATAATGATAGCAATGAAAAGGAAACAAACTGGAAGAAAAGAGAATGAGAATAACAGAAATGACAATTATAGTGATAATGAAATGATAAAACAATATGAAAATAAAAATATGATAATGTCTTGATTAGAATAGAAAAAACTTTTGTACTTCAACAGATTTTCAACTGTTGATGAAAATGTTGAATATAAGAATGAAGGAACAAATAGTTTTTTTGTAAAGATAATGAAGAAATGTATGTTACAAATCAAGACAATATCTTCACCTCACATAAGTGAATCACCATAGTCTGCGTCTGTATCAGAATCAAAACTAATTATCTGATAAATCATCTAAAATTATTGAAATAATAGATCTCTTATCTAAAATTGTTTTCAAAAATATCAGCCCAAGGTTTGTGCAATGTTGATTTTAAAGTGCTATGAAGCATTTTTATGAAAAAATGAAAGAAAAAAAAATTTCTTGATTGTGCCTAGTGGTGAAATCCTACAAATTTTCAAGATTGTAGCCCCAAAATTGGGGACCACGAGCACCCAGAGACAATTATACACACTTGTATACATGCGCATAGGCACAGAGACATGAATACTGAAAGAGAGAAGAATCTGTAACCCACTTGACTGGTTGGTCGGGTTATCTTCGGGACTAGGGTGATTCAAAATCAGTTGCGAATATAGATGGTTGGTTAGGATATCTGTGGGACTACCGTGAGTCCAAATTTATAGTCCACTTAGCTGGGTGGTTGGACTGTGTGCTGGGCTACAGTGAATCGATGATGGGAATTCGAATGAAAAAAAAAAGAGAAGAAAAAATTCTAATATATCAGTAATATATTGATCATGATGAGATGAAATATTCGGCACAAATAAAAAAATTAGTATAAGGAGAAAAATTTTGATAAATAATAGAAAGTATTAAAACAAAAAGAATTCATGAAAGTGAAGATGAGAACATTGAAAAGAAAACAACCTTGAAGAAGTAAAGACAATAATGTGTTCAGAATGAAAAGAAAAATAACTTGCCATCACGACAACTGTAGCATCAAATTTTGAAGTCATGAAGAAAAAATTCTATTGAAGAATAGATATGATCAGAATAAATTCTACTTATGACATCACTGCTGTTTTCCATCAGAAAACACCTGGGATAGAGTAAAAAAACATCTAGAAATTATATCTGTTAAAATAAAGTTAAACAAAGCCCAAAAAAGCTTTTTCCTCTAAGAATAATAAAAGTTTTTAGGAATGGCCTCATGGAGTACTGATGCCAAATTTCAAGCATGTAGACAAAACAGTCAGGCCAGGAATGCCAGAAGACATAAACCTCTAAACAAACACACTCAAATATAAAAAAAGATAAAACCCTTTGCAATCTTTGATGGATATGGTTGTTCATTGGTTGGCTGACATTCTTGCAACATGGCCAGCCGATTGCCGTCTAAGTTTTTTCATTGATTCTATTAAATCCCTGACTCCTATTCTCATACTTAGATTTTCAGCCCTTTTGCTCCTTACATACCCGACCAGCCAAATTCACTTGAATACTCGACTAACCTGTGTTGACAATTTTGGTTGATGGTTTCAAATCAAAAAAGAAATACATGGTGATTGTGGTGGAAAAAGAAGAATGAGATGAAGAAGTTGAAAGAAGAATGAGAAAAAAATGAAGACTGACAAATTTAAGTAATGAAGGAAGACAATAAAGAGTTGAAGGAAACAGCAAAGAAGAAGAAAGAAAATTGAAAGATGATAAAGTACAATAAGAGCAAAATGAAAGAGAAGAGGTTTGGTTAGTCACTCAACAGAAACTGTCATAACATATTTGGGTAGCATTCCATGTTGTGAGTGATCAATTAGAAAAATCAGAAAAATGGTGATCAATGGATTATTTAGCATAAACTTACATTGCAAATTAAAACCTCCACTAATAATTTACCGGGGGGAGGAATTTCCAAAAAAAACAAAAATTTTTTTTTACTAGATATAACAAGGGGTAAATGTTAAAATTTTCAGCCCTTTAGCTCCAGTGATGCAACCTTCATACGTAAAACATACATACATACAGATACACTTGAAATGTGAAGAAGCCAATGTTGACAGTTTTGCCGAGAGTTTTGGTTTATGGTTTCTAATTAAGATGAAAAAAATCCTCGTCAAAAATTAATGGTTGACAACGCTTCATTTAATAAAAATAAATCAAGATCAATAGAAATTGTCATGTGACCAATGTAGAAGAAAAAGGAGAAGAAGAAGAAGAAGAAGAAGAAGAAGAAGAAGAGAAAGAAGAAGAAGAAGAAGAAGAAGAAAAAGAAGAAGAATAAGAAGAAAAAGAAGAAGAAGAAGAAGAAGAAGAAAAAAAAGAAGAAGAAGAAAAAAAGACGAAGAAAGAGATAAAGAATGACAAAGACCAAGATGAAGGATAACAAGAAAGATACAGAAAACAACAAGGAAAAGAAAGAAGAAGAAGAAGAAGAAGAAGAAGAAGAAGAAGAAGAAGAAGAAGAAGAAGAAGAAGAAGAAGAAGAAGAAGAAGAAAGAGATAAAGATGGAACACAATAAGAAAGAGGGAGAAGCGATTTTGATAATCACTCTATAGTAACCATCATATGACTAATGTCTTTTGTCTTGTTGGGGGTGATCAATTAAAATGTTGGAAGAAAGGCTTTTTATAGGGCAGTAATCAAAATTAGTCTGAATTTTCCATAAAACAAGTGGGTACAAACTAGGGACTAATTTAGCAAAAACTTACATTGCAATTGAACCCCCACTAAAAAGCTATTCTGGGAGGGATTTAACAAAAAACTAATGTTTTTTGTAGATATAATACAGAGCAAATGTTTAAATGTTCAGCCCTCTAGCTCCATTAGTGTGGCTGGACTTAAAAATTGAAGAAACTTATTTTAAACAAATTTTGATAATGGTGTCCATTAAGAAAGATATGGCCAACAATAAGGAAGAGGAAGAGAGATGAAGCTCAAAGAAGAAATAGAAGAAAGAGATGAATTAAAAAGACATGAGAAAAGAACAATGAACAAAAAACAAGATGAAGAAAAATGAGCATAATAAGAAGAAAAGAGATGAATAACATAGAAAAGAAAGAAAGAGATAAAGAACGAAAAAGAATAGACAAAAAAAAAACAGAGAAGAAGGTTAAAGAGATAAAGAAGAGGAAATGAGTTGTTTA
This sequence comes from Thysanoteuthis rhombus, assembly GCA_963457665.1. Lineage (NCBI taxonomy): Eukaryota > Metazoa > Mollusca > Cephalopoda > Oegopsida > Thysanoteuthidae > Thysanoteuthis > Thysanoteuthis major. The sequence continues at coordinate 68,130,491 of OY735201.1, read as the reverse complement.
ATAAAGATACCAATGAAGATTGAAAATCATTATCTTACGATAGTGAAAAATCAAAATAAGAAGAAAGTAATTCTGATATGGAAAGGAATCACGGAGAAAAAAATAGATATAGAAGAGTGTGTACCTGAAATGTCCACTTCTTTATGGTGACACTTTATCAACAACAGGTCTGTGATTCACACTCTTTGCACCTTGACTTCTAATCAAGCGCTATAACTATCCCTGTCTCCATTCAACCACTAACAAGAATAACTTAATTGTATTGCCGCTATCCAAGTTGTTTTCATTAATTCCTTCTTTTTTTTTTATCTAAAAAGAAAAATATTTTCAACAATATTTCCATTGAAGCAATAATTTTTTACATTATTTTCAAATGATTTTATAAAACTCTTGTTATTTGTCATTTTCTAAATTCTTTGAAGTAATAAGCTAAAATTATTTTCTGTTGATATTTTAGTATCTTATTTTAGTAGAGCTTTTTTCTTATTCTGTGTTTAATTAACATTATTTCATCTTATAATATCATTTTCTATGTGATTGGAATCATTTTAATGTTTTTAGTTTTCTAGTTTTGTAAGCCAAATAATGTTTAATATCATTTTTGAAAATCTTTGTTCAGATGAAAAGGTCTGTTCAAAAAGTATCCAGTCATTTTGAAAATCTCGAGACCTGGTTGTGCTCTCATGATGTAACTTGGCCAGAGGAATATTTTCAGGAGATTGTATCCCCGTCCGAAGATATGACATGGTGACACATGGCATTTAGATAACATTACCATGATATAAACTCAAAAATATAAGTCAAGCTCATTAATCTTCTTATTAAGAAATTATGGCACAACATGAAAATTACAACTCGACATTCCTTGCTCTCGTTGATGCAAAGTGGTCTATGATGAACCCAAAGTCAATTTCTCCAGTTTCTTTTCTTTGTACAACCAGCAGAGCAAAATTACAGCATTTGCTTTGACCCACGGATGCTCTCAGATATGAAAGTATTAAATTCAACTTGCTGAATAATCTCTCATACCTGGCAATGGAAACTGCAATGATTAGCATAATCAAAATAACCATACAGAGACTGGGGAAACTACTCTCATCTCCAACGCTGAACAGTAAACTGAAGAAACTCTTCAGATTTTGATTGCCTGACTTGATTGCAACATTCTGCAAATTTTTTCATGGTTGCTGTCCATCAATTTCAGATGCAAGTTTTCACACATCTTCATGCTGCTACTGTCAGGGCAGTAATACTGTCCATTGACATTGAGGAAGAACCGAAACTTAGTATTGTGCAAATGACTAATCTTTTTTCAGTTTCTCTGTGAAGACAGTTGAGTATTTTTTTCATGACTTTTCCTATTTTTTCCTTGGCTGTTATCCTGCATCTATTAATTTAGTGATTTGTTTCTTCTATTTCAGATATCTTTCAACTTCTATATACTATTCTTGACAGAGGCTGAATCTTTCATCAAGGGAGCATGGTTTTGGAGGGTTTTCAAATCCTTGGTAGCATCATCAAATCTTGCAGTCTCTTTTGAATATGGTCAAACCAAATAAGATCTTTGTTGCAAAATCCTAGCAAAGTAAGAAAATCGTGACAAATTGTGATTATACAGCTGCCTTGCATCACTTCGTATTTCGCAGATTTCATTTTCATAGTCCCTTATGTCCTAGAGAACTTGAAGTAGCTCTCTAAGACTGCAACCTAAGCCCCAAAGGCACAGCATTTTTTGGATTCTTCCAGTGCTGTGTTGAATAAGAGAAGAACACTTAGATAACTTCGAAGGTTAAAAAAAAATGTGATCATCATTGTATCCTGAATGTACATCCATCAAGTTGAATGATTGATTGTTGTAATTCTCAAATATGTGTAACTGACATTCTTGCAACTCCAATTGGTCCTTCGCTAGCTGTTTTAAGATGTCTTCAACTTATCTCCCAGCAATCTTCTGACTTATCCAGATAAAACCAAGGGAGGATACTCTGACATGGACTGTTTTATACTCAAAGTCAACTTCCATATACCTCACTACATCTGATTCTGTTCACAGTAAGCCTCATCTATTTTAATGAGAACATGTTTGAGGAGGAGAATGGTTTTACTGCCAGTTGGACACGGCAGTGGTACTCTAAGGTCAGTGGCTATTGAGCTCCAAGCAATGTATTTTTAACATAATTTGCTGCTTTTCACTCTTGATAATCAAAGACAGACTGTACATCAGGAGAAAATTCTTTATCTAGTATCAGATTGGCATGTCTGAGGGGACTTTGCAGACTGTTTTTAAAAGTGAAAGGGATGCTTTGATGAGTGTATGAAGTCCCAAAGTGATTACTTCAAAGCGGACTAAGGCATCATTACCAAAGGTAGGCTATTTTTTGCTATGAAGAGGATGGATATCTTCATGGTGGACATTGTATATATTTTCATCTCAATTTTCTATCTTGTTTATTTTAATGCTCATTTTTAGAAATTCATTTTTGTCATCTTTGTGCTCTAGATTTGTTTGAAAATCTATTGCGTTTTTATTCTTCTTCGGGAAAAGGGATGATCAATAAATAAGTTACTCCTCTCACCTTTTGTTGGGCAGTGATCAAAAGAAAAAAGTTCAAATTTGAAAACTTAAGTTTTCTATTTCTTGATAATTCATTATTTATTAATTTAATAATTGTTCATTCAGTTACGGCACTGTTACAAATAAACAGAATCGGAAAATATTCTCAAGTTCAAATCTTCAACAGTCTGTAGTATTGTTTGCTTTACAGAATACTAAAAGAATGTCTCCTCTATCCTCAAGAAAAAAAAAAAAATGGAAAACAACTGGACCCTGGGAATTACAGGAATAACAATTTTTGGTCAATTTTCTTAGTAATTGTATTGAAATTATGTTTGATGTTACTGAGAAAGAAGTTTCAGTCTGCCGTTTTACAGTGCATGTGTTGACTATGTTATGTTTGTCAGCAAATGTATAGTTTATAATTAAATTCATCAAACGTAAAATTGGCTTTAACAAAACATCTGAGACGAAGCACACCATAATTATCTTGCTTGATTGTTACGTAGACAGGAAGAGCCATTTCTTTTTCTGTAAACAACACTTACTAAAGATGACACAAAATTTTCTTTTTTTTTTTCGTATGAACATGATATAGCCAGTGGCCTGAATTATTGGTTCTTATACCAATGACAAAAAACTGACGTTAGTGAGACAAAAAACTCTTGTTCATGCTTAAATGACATATTACAAGGAATACATAAAAGTGAGGATTCAAAGTTTGTGCATAATAGTCAATATGAATATAATAATTTGAAATAAGCTCAACTAAGTGTACCACAAGTATTGTTTAGCAATGGCAAAGGGAAATACAAACTGAAATTAAGTACCATAATCTCTGGCAACAAAGAACTTTCAGCCTCGTAGACCTACCCCAATGATTAAAAATGGGATGAGCCTATGAAAATTGTGAATTTTGGCCTTTAGGACACTTGCTAAATTTTCAAGAAATTTAGGGGAAAATATTCATTCATGAAGCAGAGATACTTCAATCTGATGAAGATGAGAAATTTATGATTGAAACATCATCATCATCATCAGTCTTTTAACGTCCGTCATTGGACATAGACCTTCCCCAGGATTTGCTACAATTCTCTATCATCGGCATTGCGTGCCAGTATTTCCTGAATTTGTCTAGTACACCTCCCCATCTTGTATTTTGTCGGCCTCGATTTCTCATGTGATCTCTAGGGATCCATGTTGTGAGTCGTGATGTCCATCAGTTGTCTTTCATTCTTGCAACATGGCCTGTCCATTGCCATTTGAGTTTTTTAATAGTTTGTATATCAAAAATGATTTTATATATATATATATATATATATATATATATATAGATAGATAGATAGATAGAGAGAGAGAGAGAGAGAGAGAGAGAGAGAGATAGATAGATATTAACAGTTTTGTTCTTGCTGATCAATTTCATACCCCTGCAATTGTCAAACTATTTATCTGTTTTCATTTTGCCTTAATATACAACTGAAGTTTTGTTCTGTTTTTTGTTTTGTTTTTTTTAGCTTACCATTGGATTTTTCTCTTATTTCTCACGTTTTTTTCTCTGCTTTTTTGACTCTGTGTGTGTTGATTGACCCTTTATTTATATGATTGATGGATGTTTCTTGTGAGGAGACAGCAGTAAGGTCTTGTTAAACCTTTTAAATTAGTGAGAGGGGGGAGGTTTTTTTAAAAGTTTATTTTTCTCTCAGTAACTTTTAATTTCATATCAAAATACATCACCAGTGTAAATTTAAATCAAAGTAAGCATCAGAAATATATCAAATGAATATTTTGCAAATATCCATATACTTCTTCATCCAACCACAGTTATATATATATATATATACATATATATACATATATATATGTATATAGGCGGCACACCTCTACAACTAGCACTGGCATATCCAAGGAGAAAAACACTTCTGTCAAACCTACAACCTAGGGGCGCTGCTCCTATTCACACTACCTCACTTGACCATAGAATTCTTGGTTCAAAGGATAAGGTTGGCCTTCGAAAAGTTGCACTTCATCTTTACACTCCATTGCTCAGGTTAGAGGGTAATTCTGGACACAGACCCCAACATCTATTGTTTTAATGCTGTTGCGAACTCTTCCAAGGAATCTCTGTCCATGGAGCCAAGACATCATATATATATATATATATATATATATATATATATATATATATATATATATATATATATATATATATATATATATATATGAGGTCTGTCTTGAAAGTAATGAGATTTATCATCAACTTACAAAACAGTTTCATGTCCCTCAAAATAGATCCCTTGAGAAGCTACACACCAACTTCAGGAAATGGTGCTTAAAGTCTTCAACTGACACTGCCTTCAGGTGATTTATCATAACCTGTTGGATATTCTTGAAGCTTCCTGAATAATGACCACAGAGCTGGGTTTGGATTTGGGGGAACAGGCAGTAGTCACAAGGATTCAGATTAGAGGAGTAAGAGGGCTGTGATACAATGGGAATATTCTTTTCTGACCCAAAATGCATTCACAGAGACAGTAATGTGACAAGGGTCATTATTGTGATGAAGCATCTAAGAGTCAGCGATCTTGGGCCGGACATGGATGACCCCTTTTCTAACTTTTCCAATGACTTCACGGTAGTAAATTTGGTTGTCTGTTTGTCTTTGAGCCCCACTACTCCCCTGATCTGAGTCTTTGATTATTTTCTGAACTGTTGGGAACATTCAATGGGTTGTGATGAACCAACTGAAGGCAGTGGCAAGATTTCAAGCACTGTAACTGGCTGCTGGCAAAGGTGAGATGAGATCTTTGAAGGCTCAAGAACAGTCCCCAGAAAACAAAGATGAAAACAATATGCAAAAACAACAGCCAAACAAAGTTTTGATAAGGGAAAATAAGATGCTCAAAAGTGAAGATGAAATAGAATTTTTCTTCAACAAAATCCCTGCATATATGTAGTTTGACCAATAACCTGCTAGCTTTTTCTACTGGTAAAAAATGTTGAACACAATGAACCCTGACTTCATAGTTGGATCTTTTATTACTACTCTACTACCACACCAGCTGACAGCTAGTAAGTAATGTGTCCCCTCTAGCATCTTTTTCTCAACTGCCACTACACAATTCAAATTTCCTTTCTGCTGACGCTGTTGCTCATGGTGTCTTTGTTTCAAGAGTCAACCTATGAGAAGAGAGAGCTACTTTCACCTTTTATGCTGATTGGCTAGACAGTTCATAACTCTCAGAAAGAGAGACTGCAATAGGTCAATCAACCCCTCAACCAATACCCACTAAAACAAGTGGTTCCCTGTTCCTTCGTTCAATGAGTGAACATATCTTTTGCTATACAATATCTTTGTTGGTGTGCGGCTCCCCAAAGGACCTATTTTGAAGTAGATAAAGTTTATTGTTTAATTGAGTTGATAAATATTTTTATATAGTCTCATCACTTTCTAGATAGGCGTCATTATATATATATATATATATACATATATATATATATATATAAATATATATGTATATATATATATATATATATATATATAAATATATATATATATATATGTATATATATATATATATATATATAAATATGTATATATATATAAATATGTATATATATATATATATATATATATATACATTTATGGACTTAAACAGTTATATGTTTGTACATATAAATGTATCTGTATTATTTTAGATTAAGGCATAGAGATTTAATCTTAGCTCATTTGAAATAAAGATTTATTTTCCTACTTTCATCTTGTGCTTGCTCTTATTTACTGGATGTGCCATTTACCCATCATTCAATTATATTTCAAATAGTCAGGTTTCAATCTGGGAGTTTGAAATTTTACGTAGAGCATCTCAAACATCAGTTTTTTTCAATTTTTACTATTTTATCAGTCTATTTTATACAGGTATCAAGTATGGCATTGAAGCATGTGTGCCAGCAAGTTGTCACCTCAAAAAAGACTGGACTGAACAACAATTGAGTAATAAAAGAGTTGAATTTTGGCCAAAAGATCATTCATAATGTTGTGTAACTTTTAATGAGATTGGCACAGTGTAAAGCAAGCTGATTCTAGCAGAAAACACTTGGTCTACCCTATGAGGTTTTTCAAAGCTGTGGAGAAGCAAGTGAGAAGAAATCCTCCCAAGAGCATGAGGAGAGATTTGATATGGACGGAAAAGTCATTAAAAAGGATTGTAAGGAAGTATTTAGGATTGAGGGCATAAAAAATGAAATGTCAACACTTGATTTCTGCAGAGAAAGCTTTTCAAGTGAGGGAAGAAAATTTGGAGGAAACTTTGACAAAGCTTTCATCTAGTCTGATGAGAAGACCTTTCTGAAAGCAGCAGAGCCCATTTTTATGGCCAGAAACCTGTTAAGGTGATGGTGAGGACCATAGTTGCATCAAATGAGACAGTATTCATTGTTATACATTGAAGAGTGTATGAAGTTGAATAGCCAAGTTTATCTCCAAATGCTCTGAGAAAAGGTACTTGTTTGGTTGACAGAAGCCTTTCAAGTGCATAATGTCTTCACCTAAGATGGTGCATCTGCTCACACAAATATCACTCAGGCTCGGTGCAATGGTCTTTTAAGCAGATTCTTGGACAAGATCATCTAACCTCCTTCTAGCCAAAACTTCCATTCATTTTGTCATCTGGTCCATTTTGGCGAGTGATGTTATCCCATAGCAGTTTTACCTCTTTGATACCAGCTCCTGTCAAATTCTGGTCCAATGCAGATGAAAAAATTGTGCAACCTTCATGTGAGTCATGTAAAGGCCATAATTGAGGTAAAAGGCAGTCATATCGAAAAATGAATAAATAATTGTGCGATCTCAGTATTGACAGTGGAATAGATGTACTTAGTACTATACGTGTGCCTCCTTTCAATTTTCAATAAATTGGAAAAACTGGTGGGTAAATTTTTATGCTGTACCTTCCAGTTTATATGCCTGCAATGTGGTTCCTCTTTTTAAGAAGAATACATCAAAATTAATTGAGATGAATGAAAAATCCAATTTCAAATTACAGGAACTATCCATGAATGAAGATGAATTTATAGAATGAATGAAGATGAATGAATATGAAGAAAACAGAGGAATAGAAACATTTTTCAAAAATAATGATTTAAAAAGAAAAGAAGATTTGCTGGAATCAAATCAATTTTTACTTAGTGTGATAAAGAAAAGGCTAAATAAGTCCCTATGGCCATCTATAGCCAGAAAAGGATGATTCAGTTTGGGAACATCCCATTTCCACCCAATAGCTATCCATTAACGATGCAGACTGCTGAACATTTTGTTTGGAAAGAAACTAAAAATGAACTTCACACAGGATTCCTTTCCTGACCTGAACATACACAATCATCTCCAAAAATTAAATTTATAATCAAAAATTCATCCTTTCAGGGCAAGGGTAAGTATTTATTCTGATGTAATTAATATTCTCAGAATATTTGATAGCAGAAGGCAAAGAATTATGGGTTAGGGTTATAGACATCATTTGAAAAGTTTAGTCTGGAGATTTTAAATTATTTTAATGCTATTACTAGCAGTATTTGTACTTGGAGTAAAAGCAATTTGTGAAAAATAAAATACTGCCAAGAATGAGTGCCACATAAATGAAGCCACATTCAGATTGCTGTAAGGAGGTTGGAGGGGAGGCTGTGGCTCAGATGGGTGGATTACTGGGGGTATTGGGTTGAGGGTTCTTTGTGAGAAGGGGGAAAACATTTTTTTTTTTTTCATTTGGGTAATGGTTGGGGAGATATCCTGAACCCAAACAAATGAAAAATATTGAATTTGAACACATCCAGACTGCATACAATTTGGAAGCCATACTTTGGATGGATATAGATTTGTACCTGTAGCGAAATGTCGTTAACAAGTTACGGATCTGTAGGTGTCATCAGGGCAACAGAATTACATTCTCACATATATATTGAAGGATACTTATATGCATTTACAGATAAAATGAATATAGGTTTTACACACACATCTTTATGTATAGATACATAATTGTACATATATTTTTGCTCAGTATGAATTTCTATACTTAAATATATACTTACGTTTGTGAGTATACATACATGTCCAAATGAATGTTTATGTGTGTGTGAGTACATGGATGTGCATAAATTGTAGAAAGAAATGTTTTTATTTACTTTATATACAGATTAACCATGTGTATTTTGATTTAAATATTACTATATATGTTTGATATTTTATATGTATATGAGAGTGTATGCTTACAGATTAATATATGTATATTTATGTATACAATCTGCTGACATATTTGAAAATCTGGATCCCTCTTTAAAATATTAATATATTAATATATAATGGAACAAAAGCTTCAATATAAATGCATGTATATTTAGATCATTGATTAAAATATATGTACATAGATAGTTGTACATTACAAATATATGATATCTATATAGATAGATAGAGGTCATGACATTTAGATATAATCTTCAATGATAAGATCTTTACACACTTGTATCTTGCTCATTCTTGGATGGTTTAAATTAAGATGTGTATACAATTTGCTGTGCATGATTATGAAATTCAATGTTTAGTTTTCACTTAAATACATATATTTGCATTTGATAATGATTCAGTCTAGATAAAATCTCAATCTCAAAAAATAACCTTAAATCTTGCAAGATCAACTCAATTTGAAGAGCAATAAAAACTTATAATGTCATCTATTCTAGTGCTTTTTTTTATCCAAATATGTCTTGAAAAGTTTTTAGGATTAATATGAAAAAATATTGTCAATATTTTGTGTAACATCTCCTGACCCTTTCAAGACTAACTAGTTGAAGTGCCTAATGCCTGAATTCACAAAAGGGTATAAAAAAAAAAGTCAAAAACCGATTGATTTTTATCTAATGTTTAAGGAAAATTCTTAAATGAAAATTAAAGAATTTTCTACATTTTGAAGAACTAGAATCATGATGAAAAGCTTTATTCCCGTGTGATATTAATCTCAAATGTGTGTTAATTGTTTATTCTATAAACATTGTTTAGGCAAAGTGATATATTAATTGTGTGATGATGGGTGATCATCCCAAATGAGAGTTTCAATAAAATGCAATTTATAATCATTCTGTTTGATCATGCATCCATTTTTCAATACATAACTGTTGCATTTGAAGAAAAAATTAGAGCAGATATAGATTGTAAATAAGCAAAAATGGGAGTTCTGAGTTGAAACAGTAACTTAGGCTTTTGCATAACCGGCAACTGTTTAGCTCAATGATAATAGCAGTGTTCTGTTGAATAGTTAACCTATCAGAGGCAGGTTTGATTCCTGCAGCAGCCCCATTTTCATTAATTGTTTATTCTATATACATTGTCTAAGCCAAGTGATATATTGACTGTGCAATGACAATAGATTATTTTGAATAAGAATTTGAATATAATATAACGATGATAAAGATCTTCCATCCATTTCTTGATACATATGTATACATATATCTATATATAAATATACAAACACACGCATATACATAAAACAAATTCATAATTCAGAATTGTATTATAACTAAAATGAAGCATAACTCTTTATAATAAAGAACAGTTATACCTTACGGTAAGATTGGTGTTACAATAAACAAATAAAATGTCTTTTGATCATTATCATATAAATTTAGATGAGGAATCTATACTTACATTTGGGCCCTCTGTTTGTCTCTACCTCTTTCATGATGAAACTACAAAGGCTATTGAACTAAAATTTAGCTTAAAGACTCATGAAATATTGTCTTGCAACATAGGCTATGTCAGCTTGAACGCAGAGGTCATTCAAGGTCACCAGAAGTTATATCAGTTCAAACTTTAGTTTTGAACATTATGAACTAATAATTTTAATATAAATATTTTTGCCAATCGTCTCTTCCTACAAATGTCACGCAGATTTCTTACCATTTTTTTTTATTCAAATCAAGTATCAGGATGTTTTTCTACATTCATTGCATTTTGTCAATGAAACATTTTCTTTGTAGCAGTGAAAGTTTACATGTATTAAAGTAAAGGTATATTTAGACATATGGCTGTGTGTGTTACCACTACCACTACTACTGAATAAGGTCATTTTTTAATAATAAAATTGAAAAAGACAAGTCTGTAGACAAAGCAGTATGGCCAGGAGCGCTTGAACATATAAACAAACACATGCACCTATAAAAAAGGATAGAAATCTTCGTCATCTTTGATGGCTTCGGTAGTTATATTTGTTCTAATATCTTTTTTTATTCGTTGAAATATTGTAAAATATAATTATTATTAATTTTTATACATCAAAAAACAGATTTTTCAATGGTTTCTTAGATTTGAAATTCTGTTTTCTCTAGGCAATGCTGGTTATCCTTGCCAGTTGGAATTTGGAACTTCAGACTGTACCCCTTATTTAAACCAGAGGGGTAGTCTGTTCTTGTTCCACTGTCCATACTATAGGATATCTCTTATTAGTTAATTCAACAGTTAATTTTAATCTTGTGATGCAGCTCTTACCGATTGCACTAGATTGAACATCGTACGTGAGCCTTTGATCAGAAAAGAACAGACATTAAGCTTGAGCCTCCAGAATCACATTACCTGACTCACCAATGCTAATCAAAAATTGATGATAAAAGTAGTTGACCACACTTCATTCAATAAAAAGCTCTAAAAGTAATATTGCTGCTACTAATACTATCAGGGTATTATTTGTTCAATGGTAATTTTACCGAGTAATGATGCTTGGCTCTCATCCAATAATTTTGAGGAAGCAGTCAGGACTAGCTTGGATACTTATTCCGAAAGTATCACTTCCTACGTATTTCTATGGAAACTACAATGAATACTGAGAACTCAATAACAGTTGAATAACTCAAGTTTTCCAATACAAAACATTATGTTTCCAAATAGTCATTACCTTTGGCAAAGCGTTTTCGTCAGCAATGAACAGAAGGAAGAGTAAGCATACTGCAATCATAAAAAGTCTACACCAGCAGAGGCGACCCTTTTTCTTATAGCTCCGATAACAGCATTGGCATTGGTGTCAGTGTCAAGAAAATGTTGGCTGTGTAGTTCATCTTTCATTGACCTGAACAGATGAAAGTCAGAAGGTGCAAATGGATGTGGTAGGACATAGGACATAATCATAGTCTTCAAACTTGTGTTGGGCCAGGCATTATTGTGTTGGAAGTTTGCCTTCTTCTCTGGTTTGACTCTGGAAATTTTGGCCTTCAGCTTTGTTGGTGTTGTGATGTAATGGTCAGAGTTGATGGTTTGCCTGGGTTTCAGGAACTCCAGAGAGAAGATGCCTTTCCTATCCCAAATGACAGTGCATATCACATTGCACAGAGATGGCTACATCTTGCACTTTCTGTTTAAGGGGGAATTCATATGTTACCACTCCATGGACTGTTGTTCTAATTCCTGCTCGTTGTGGTGACAGAGTCCAAGAAACTCTGATCTTCAGCTCCGTAATGGTTAAGTAGGTCCTGACAGACTTGCATTCGGCAGTCTTTCTGTTTTACTTTGAGCATCCACAAGACCCAATTTTGGGACAAACTTTGCAGTATCCCAACACTGCCTACAGCATTTCCAATGCAATGAGGTCAACATTCAGCTCTGTACACAATTTCCTGGTCGTAATTTGCCGATTCACACGGATGAGATGATCTATGCACTATTCATTTCATGAGTTGACAGCTGTGCATGGCCGTCCGGAACATGGCTTGTCACTCACATTGCTGTCGTCAATGCATTACCCACCGCCTAAATGTGTTCACATCCAATGTTTGGTCTCCATAAACATTCAGTAAGTATCAATGAATGTCATTGGGTTCAATTTTTTCCGCACAGGGGAATTCAGTGACACACCTTTGCTTTGTATGTACTTTTATGTCAGATGCCATTTTGCTAGCTGCTATTAGGGACAACGTAATAAAAATAAGAGACATTACTTTCGGAGCGAGTTCATTTCAAGTTGTTTTAGGATTACTGAATCTTAATACAAATATTGAATAAACCAGGAACTATATCTTATTTATTCAGGCTAACAATAATAATTATTTAGAATAAGAGACAAAAGATTTAAGTTCAGTTACTTGTAAGATTTTAGTTACATTAAACTTACAGTCTATTTTTTATTAAGTGGTGTCATATATATGATTGATAGTTAAGACTATACTTCTGTATCAAAACAAATTCCTTTGAATAAAATGGAGATAACACAAAGACTTGCAAAGTTCATCGACTCAGATATATTTTGGTAGTTTGGTCATTGAGGAGCTAACCAATTCTGGAAAGATTGGGGGAAACGTGAATTTGATCTTTCCATTAATTATACAGCGAGAATATATATATACATATATATATATATATATATATATATATATATATATATATATATATATATATATATATATATATTATATAAATATATATATATATTTATATATAAATATATATATATATATATAAGGACATATATATATGTGTATGTATATATATATATATATATAAGTGTATGTATATATATACATATGTGTGTGTGTATATATATATATATATACATATATATATGTATACATATATACATATTTATATATATACATATATATATATATATATATATATATATATATATATATATATATATATATATATGTATACATATATATATATATATATATATATATATTTAAGGAATATTTGACATAAGTGAATAAATGAATAAAAAATTGTTTATTCTCAAAAAATATAGTTTAAAAAGAGTGAAAAGCCATTTAAGAATGCATAAAAGATTGGATTTATTTTTGGTAAAACTGTGATTCCTGTCTTGGAGAGAGTCCAATGTTTTTACTTAAGGGAAAATAATATCAACAAACTTCAGAAAATAAACAGCATGTGATTATTTGCAAATGTGTTTCTACATTTGAATTTATGTGTTTCTATATGTGTGAATATTTATTTTTGTAACCCTTTTTAAATATTTATGCGAAAATATGTGTTGATGTTGGTAGATTGTAATAATCTATCTACCATATTTACTCGAATACAATGTGATCTCAAATATAAAACAAACCCCAATTTATCTAGCTAAGAATATATATATATATATATATATATATATATATGAGCATATCATTTGGCCTAGACAATGTGATTAGTGAAAAACAATTAAAGAAAGTTGGGCTGCAGCAGGAATTGAATCTGTGACAAATGGGGTTATATGATCCGCCAGAATGATTATAAATTGTGTTATATTATATTGAAATTCAAATTCAAAATGATCTCCCCTTGCTACAACATGAATATATCATTTGGCCTAGACAATGTAATGGAAGATCATATGTGATTGCACATGTGTGAGTGGGTTTGTGTTATCATTTATTTTTGCACTCAAGTATAACGCTACGACCAAATTTTTACCCTAATTTTCTATACTAAATTTCTCAAAATTATACACAAGTAAATTAGATAACTCTGGAAGAAAGCCACAAATGAGAGCTCCATGTTCTGCTTGAACTCACAATAGTTGTAATGGTTAGCAAAACTAACATACTGATAATTAACCGTGTATAAAATACTTATTTGCATAAGCGTATGTTTATTTTGAAAGGTACATACAGGTACTCTCCAACCTATGACCAAGATCTGCCTCAACTGGTAGGTTATATCTTGAAATGATCTTAATTCGGACAAATTCTTTTCTGAAGTGTTTGTGTGCTATGCTTTAACATGTTTTAACAATTTTCGGATTCTGGAAGTCACTCTTGCAGATCTAAAAAAACACATATTGGACTTAAATTCACAAAAACATCTTATAAAAAATACCTAAATCTTGTGAACACTGGACTCAAAAATGAAGAAAAAGCAAGCAAAAAAAATTTCGATTTGTAATACTGTTTTTATTCCAATTCAAATTTTAGAAATGATGAAGAAAAAAAATACCTAATCGTATTTTAAAAAAGGAAAGATAGATGAAAAATAATGATGAAAATAATAAGGTTTGTTTTCATTTCCAGCAAAAAAATTCAGAAAAATGATACTTTGGGAAAATAAGTATCATACAATACTGATTTCTTTTTTCAAAATGTGAAATTTTTTTTACCTTGCGTCTCCTCCGTGGGTTGACAGGGTGAGACAGAGGTTCTAAGAATACCCTTAGTGTCTTTTGCCTTGCTTGCTTCTTTTTCTCCCCATAGATTTAAAATTCATCCCATTCCACTTTGTTTGTTTCATAAGTAAAATATCGTTTTCTTTAATTCGAAAAAAAAATATTCAGTGCAGGCACAACCAGGCGTAATATGTATATATACTATTTACATAGTATGTACGATTTTTAATTTACAGATAAAATTCATACTCTCTCTCTTGTACTATCAGCTCTTATATACACATACGACCAAGCAAATTTTTATATTTACTTGGATATTTTGAATTTAAGGGTGTAACTTTTATATTTGCATGAATTTTTTTTATATTTGCATATTTCGGTCATATGTGCAGATAGTCATTAGTCAGAAGATTGTACATTAGGGAGTACCTATGTATGTTTTTGTGTGTGTATGTATGTGTGTGATCAGATATATGTGTACATATATGTTTGCCATTTCTTCAATTTTTTCTTCTTTTCTCTTTTTATTCTTTTTACTTTATGTGCGACTTCTTTTCCCAGGTTGTTTCCATAAAAAAAAAACTTTATAAAATAAACATAGGAGAAAAAAATCAATTAATTCATTTTCATTTCTCACTTAGGAAGAGCCAAAAAAAAGCCAAAAGATTACTTCATATTTCATTCCTTGTAATTTTTTCTCCTTTCCACACCAGCTCCACGACCATCAGTTTTTGCCATTCAGCAAAAATATTGTATAAATTTTAGATAATTGCAAAAACCAATTCTGGGTGCATCTTCCGCTTAAATTTATAATTGATTGTTAAGAAAAAATAAAAATAAATAAAAACAACAAAGACAAAGCAAAAAAAAAGAAGATGAAAGTTTTGTCAGACTTGGATGGTTGTCATGGTAACTTCAAACTTCACTCACTTGACCCCCCCTCCCTTCACATCTTAACCCAAAAATTAAAAAGTTTTTAAATGGAGTAAGAGTTATGAAATTCTTTTTTTTTTACGACTTTGCCAGTCAAAATTTTTTTATTTATCTCTCTTCCACTCTTATTCGGTCTTAAATTCTTCTTTTTTTACCACAAAGAATATTGCTGATGCTGATTACCAAACTGACATTGATTTTTAAAAGTTTTTAGCATTTTATATATATGGACTGATGGCATTACTATGGGGTCACCTCTAGGCCAGACTTTTTCTTATCGCATGCCCCAAACAGTGAATATAGTTTTTAAAATTTTAGTTAAACCTACAATATACACCAGATATATTGATATTTTCATAATAGCAGAAAGCTAAGATGAAAAAAAAACCCAAAAAGCAATGAAAGTAACTCTGTCCTTAACTTTACAATTAATATCAACAATAGAAACACCTTCCTTAATATCTTGCCTTCTTAATTGAAATAGCAAATGCAGGTATTCAACTAACTCCCCACAAGAGTAGTATATGATACAAGATGGGTTTTAATTTTGGGCAGTATGTGTACATGTAGATAACACATGTTTATAGTAACTGGTGTCCCCAAGCAGTCATCCAACTGGGTAATGATCAGACTTGCAGCTACTTCAATGATATGACAAAAACCAGTATTTTTGGCATGACTTGACTATAAGTGAATGTAAACATTGATAGAGAATAGCTGTCATGAAAAAATTCATCCACAGAGTCCAACTAGATTTCCCCTTCTCATACATGATTTGACAAAGAACTTAGAAATAAGAAATACTCAAAAACATTGGGTTTCCAAATTACGTTGTTGATGAACAAATGGAATTATCCTTAAAGAGAATTAATCACAATAATACACATATGCATTGGAACTACATATAAGGTTAAATAGCTATTAAGAATATCATATGTAGGCACACATCTATGTATTGTGGTAAACCTGACTGATTATCAACTATGAAAAAAATCAAAAACATTTAGTTTATTTGATGCCAAGAACACCGATCTTTGGTAATAAAACTATCATCAATGACTTCTCATACTCCTTAGGACATTGTGTCTTCCATGATAAAAAAATGTCTTATTCAGACATTGGTAAAGCCACAATAACCCTCTAAATTGCCACTTATCAGACAATAGAGCCATATAAGCTCATATCAATCAGCATAGCTTACAAAGCCATGATATCCTTAATTGATAGATACACTAGCCAAACGTACATATCTATTTGAAGGCTCTTTCCATACAATGTCTCCATAATGGATAAAAAACATGAATTCAAAATCAAAAACAAGTAACATTCATAGTTTTTGCTGTTCTTTATAATTAGCAGAGAATTGTTAGAAAGGCTCGCACAACATAACTATATTCACTTGATCCATGTATATGTTCCTGTGTGCAAAAACAAGATACGTTTAATAGAAACACAATTTAACAATCCAAGTCTGTCATCTTTGATATGTATATATATACTAAGAGAAATACCTGGCGTTGCTGTTTTTTTATATTCCTTATATGAATGCAATTATATAAGTTAGTTTTAACCTGCAGAAAAATATTGGTATGATTCCCCAAATCACCCACAGTAGCTAGGGAAAGCATTGTTATAATCATCCAAAATAACACAATTTTTTCTTTTTAAATAATCATAAAAAGAAACAGGAATAGACAAATATAGGATGTAAAATGAAATTTTATCCTCCCAAAATTTTCAAATGTAAGTGAATAGTTTCCAAAGTCTATTTCAACGCTCCCTTGTGTACTATGTTTTTTTGTTTTTCGTCTGACAATGAATAGAACAGACATTAGCAGATAAATCCATAAAGGTGGTTGTAATTGATCTAATAGGTAGATCCAAGATGAAATAGTCTGTTCACGTAGAATTTTTTATTTTTCAAGTTGCAGCGGTCACCTGGTCAAAGTTACGTTGTCATCATCAGTATAGTAGTAGTGGCAATTTTATTTCATTTCACACAAGATCCTAACGGATTTTTTTCTTTTAATTCCCCTTCCCTAAAAAGCCTTTAAACTGATTATTACTGTTTAAAGATGTTAGAAAATGTATTAAAATGAGTCGATACTGAAATTGGAATATAGGTCTCCCTGTGGTTCTATCAATTAGTACATTCCTCCTACATACATGAAGCACAAACAAAAGCCTTTAAAGTGATTTTTTTTTTCAAATTATTATTTTTCACACAAAATAACTTGACATAAATATTGTTTACTTACATGGATAAAAATATTGAGCATGTTCATTTGCTTAGTCAGACTGGCAGTGTAAAGTCGGATAACCATCTACTTTAATCTGAATCGGAATTGAATCAGTCAGAGTAAAGCCCTTTCGGTGAAAACTCTGGAATAGAAAAGTCGAGGTCCTGATTAAAGTTGTATTTTCATAGAAAATCAAATTATACAGTAAAATCATTGAAAACTTTGAAATCCTCTGTCCTTCGTCAAGGAAAAGCAAAATTTCAGCTTCCTAAATGCAAGATTGTGGCCTACAAAGTTAAACAGACAGGCAGACAGATGGATTTCTATTTTCATATGCATATAGATATATATATTCCAAACTGACAAACGGGTTGAACCTAACCAGAAATTACAAAATTATACTTTGCAGTTGAAGGTTGTGTAAAACATATGATATACTAATGACAAACAAAGAATACACAAGAGAGGTAACCAACAAAAACTATCCTAAATAATTCTAATGAAGATTTGTCATGCAAGTTGGTAGATCTGATCTACCTGTTCACTTGAAAAAACTCTATTCTTAAATATAAGGGTGATATGATAAGCTTCCCAAATAAACAATAAATGAACTGAGAACCAGTGATTAAAAAAGACCTTCAACATATAGAACATTTGAAAGAAACATGCACAATTGCATAATCTTACAAATTATAGAAAAACTTGAAGGAAATGTTTGCAACCAATTTGGCACTGTAGATGAAAAAATATGTTAAAGGCTAAAATCAGAAGATGAGATCATAAAAACCATCTCAGTGAAATACTCATATGGATTGAATAGCAAAACAAGGAAGAAGAATTCAAGAAATAACATGGAATGTGTTGGAACAGTGTTTCCTCCATTGCTGCGTATGGGAGAATGTTCAATTCATTCACGTACCAAGAGAAATAACAGAGAATCCACTGAATCATGTGAAGATTTCCTAAGAAAAATTGAGATATATATCAAGAAAGATCTCCCAGGATCTTTCAATAAAATCAGAACGCTGCTTAATAAAGTCCAAAAGAAGATGCAAAATTTTCTTCTGTTTTTTCAAAACTCTCAAAAAAGAGCTATGGTAAAAGGGCTGCAAACTCTATGATAAAGAATGAAATTACAAACATGAATACAAATACAACTAAATTACATGCACCAAGATAAAATTGAATAAAAAAGATAGTTCTGAAGTAATACATTGAAATACCAATGGTTTGATTAGAAATTACCTGCATGATGTATGATTGTGGATACTTTAAGACTATATAAAAATTGACTAATGAAAGTTTCCTTTTCAGCATTAAAAAAATGAAAAAGTTACATATATATATATATATATATATATATATGTATGTATGTATGTGTGTATATATATATATATATATGTATATATATATATATGTAGATATATATATATATATATATATGTATATATGTATCTATATATATATATATATATATATATATATATATACATATATATACATATATATATATGTATACATGATGATGGGAAGGATCCCTAAACATGTATGGACTATTTACTTATAAGGATTAATAAACCTTACCACCAAACACTTCACTCCCGAGTCTGTCTCACTCTCTACTGTACACATTATACATATATATATATATATATATATATATATATATATATATATATATATATATATAATAAGGAATAAAATACCAGTTTAGAAATTTAATCAAGAGTCCTACAAAAAAAAGCAAGTTGGGTATCATTTCTATTATTATTTGGACTCTCCTCATCTTGGATGTTAACAACCAAGATGAGGATAGATATACAAGATATACAATCAATATACAATTTGGGTTCAGCATTTTTTAGATTATTAAAGCCATCATGTTTCTAATCTTGACTGTTTTGGAAATTTTGGGCAGTACGAGAAACTTGATATACACACAACATCAGCCATTAAGTGAATCTTTATAGATTATCTGGTAGTGTTGACACAATTATTCAAGAATCCAGAAGGATTCCACAATTTTATTTTCCTAGGAAAGTGAGCATTTTCTACTATTTAACCAAAAAAAAACATCATTCTTTGGAAATATTTCTGCGACCACAGTAATCTTTATGAGACCCTTGAAAATCTCATCACTAACTTTGAGGTATCCTGGTTCACGATACTTTATCTAAAAAAAAGAAATTGAATGTTACGGCCAAATCTTTGACTTAATTTTGCAAAAAAAAAGCAAATCATATACCTAAAATTGTATTTTTTATGAAAAAATTTAAAAAGTCTTTTTCTATAAGTTATCAACAAAGTATTACTCATACTCATTTGCAAGGCTTGAGGCTAAACAGTGGGTCCAGGAAAAAATTTCTTTAAGAAAAATTAACAAAAATCTAAAAAAAACATTCAAGGTCAAGTGCTGTGTTTAAGAGCACTGAAAAGAGATTTCAAAAACAAGTTTTTAAAAAAATATTTCCATTAAAAAATCTACAAAAATCTAAAAACTGTTTTTCAAAGGTGTTTTGTAAAGTACTCATTTGACTTTACAGGGTTCTTGGCCAAATGGTGCATCCAGTAGGGCTCACAATAAAAAGTGAAGAATATCTAACCACCTTCCTTGTTTAGGGTCAGATCAGTGATTGTGCCTTTATGGTTCAATATCATCTTTATATATGTATAAGAATATTTACCAAAAAAAGGATAGACATATCTAGCATGTGCTTAAATGTGTGTATTATTCTGTTTATTAGTAGATGTACTCATATACATCTATATACCTAATACCTCATATACACCTATATACCTAAATTAATATACAAATGTCTGTTGCTAAGAAGTAAATATCATATTCAATGAAATAAGGTTATGTTATCTCAAAACTTATATGACTTTATATAGATATATTATCACGCACACAGATGTATCCCTTCTTGCATATTAGCTATTTCATTCCTATTAATAGAGCCTAAAGATATTGTTTTTGTGATTTCAATATGAAAATTATCTATGAGGCTTGAAGGATTTTTAACTTCATTGGAAAATTAGATCAGGAAGATAATAAAAAATTATTTGTTGATCAGAACGTAACTTCATAAGTCAGAAACATATTAATTCATACATTCTTTAAAATACACTGAAACCATTGATGCAAAAACATTTAGCTTTCGGGAACAGGCCAGCAAAATATCTTGAAGAACTTGAAGGTTGAACAGCACACACTCGAACACAATGTCCAAATCAGCAAAATCATTTATTCATGATATGATGCATATAGGCAAAAAGAGCTAATCAGAAATCATCTCTTCATTGTTCTAGGCTAAAAATTTTCAAGAAAAATCATATTAGAATTTAAATGTCTAGACACAATATACAAATTAGAGAGGAAATAAGCTCTCCTGTATATGAGGAAAATTTGTGAACCAGATAAACCTTAGGGGTGTTTTTTCAAGTCACAGGTCACTGTTTGCTTAATTCTATTATTAAATGTAATTTGTAACAAAACACTGTTAGCTTTCTCAAGGGTCCAGGGATACAAAATTCAAGATTTTTGTTCAATTCAAAAACTGAATGAAGTCAGGGCTGTTTCAAAATCATCGCTGGTGATCTAATGAGCTTATTGTTATTATATATAACATAAAGCATTTAAGCTTCTTCACTGTAACCAGTGGCTTTGAGGTCATCACTCAAGTATTTCTATCCTTTGTTATATGTCAACTGGAAATATATAAATATCAGCAGTGGGCACCTGATATGGCCCGGGTAAGATTAATCTAATTAGCAAGATGGATATTTTCTGCACGAAACCCTGGAGACATGATCTCTTTATTTTCTGAGATATCTTATACTCTTCTCCTTTTTTCAAAGTGATACTTCTCTATAATCTTATATTTCCTTCCCTCTACAATTGAGAAATGTTGAAAAACTTCAGAATATTCTATTTTATTATTTCTTCAGTGACAATTTTTAGAATCCATTAGATTTTGCCACCAAAGACTCCAAAATATGTTAGTGTTTATACTTAATAACTTTGCTTATCGTTCCTTCCAGACGTTGTTTTAACTAATATTCCTATCTTTATTGGTTTTATCATTACACTTCAGTCAAAGGAAAATGTATTGGCTGAAAAGCTAATGATAAAAAGACCAGAGAACAAAGATCAGTTTCAGCAATATTATCTTTATTTTTCATCAGATGAAGCATCGTCAACAATAATTATTAGTTTTTGACAAGTATTTTTTTTGTCTCAATTTTTTACTTGTTTTTTATCACAGCTTCACTCAGTTTGTAAATCTATAGTTATGAGTAAAAGCAAATCTGAAATAAAGGATAGAGCCTCACATCCCTTTTACCATAGATTGATGGCCTGAGTGAAGTTGCAATAAAGAGCAATTAAGAAAATGGATAATAACAGTTGACAAAGCTTCATCTGATAAAAGAAAGAAGTAGTATTACTGCTACTGGTAATACTAGAGTAAAAACAATAGCATATATGGCACTGAGTAAGAGATTGAGGAGGAATAAAGCAAAGGTTTGATTTGATCATCTACAGTTGCTGCTTCTGAGAATTTTCAAGAATCGTTTTAATGTAGTGTTATACTACAATGATAAAATACTGGAAGTATAGTTGAAACATTTTAAAAAAATATTGATTAAATACTTACCAATAAAATGATCTAGTACAGCTTGATCCAAATTTATTCTAAAATAATTCATTCTTCTTGTTTTATTTTGAGTGAAAAGGTCAATAACTTCCTCCTTGATGTTTGGGTGAACATTGAATTTTTATAACTGATTTATTTCGCTATGCAGTAATTAAACAGAGCTGACCAGAATCTCTCACTTTATTTTCCTCTCTTATCACTGCTTTACACACTGATAACCAGTCAGTACTGTGTGAGTAACAGTGATTAATAGTCTGCCTATGATATAGGCCCAGTTGTGCAACAAAGCAAACATTTGGCATAAGAACTATGGAGTAGATAGTTTTACATAGATTTTTTGTTTTAATTTCTAGAAATAGGATGATTATTAAAGGATTATTGATAATAGTATAAGATATCTTGTACAAGTATAAATAAACAAATGATCTTATATATCATACATTTATATATTGGGTGAAAATAAAAAACGGGATGCTGCAGTTCCACAATGTCTACAGACAAGCCGCCACAGATCATTTGCCAACAGTAAATTTCTCCTTGTTCAGTTAGTAAGAGAAGCTGTTACAGTTAACTGAGTCAAAAAGGATGTGAGTTTTAGTCTCATCAAGAACTTGTACTTTTGATAAAATGATAACAATGGAAGAAAACAGTATATGGTCGAGGATGTTTCATCTGATAAAAATAATAAAAGATAATAGTGTTGCACTGATACTACCACTATAAAAACTATAATGACTATGCATCACTGTCATTTATCTAACAACTGCAGTGTCAAAATTTGAAATCATGTAGAAAAATTCCCCTGAAGAATAAATATGGTCAGAATCAATTCTATTTATGATATCACTGGCATTTTCCACAGGAAAACATCTAAAATAAAATAAAAGAATCTAAAAATCCTTGATTCTGAAGAATCTAAATGTTATTTTTAAACCAGTCAGAATAAGACAACCCCAGAATCAAATGAGTTTTTTTTTTTCAAAAAAATAAAGAAAAATAAAAGCATTTTTAGGAAGGGTCTAGTGGAGTACTGATGCCAATTTCTAAGTCTGTAGACAAAACGGTACGGCCAGGGGTGCTGGAACACACAAATGCACAACCACACGTAGATGTAAAAAAGATAGAACTATTTGCTACATTTGATGGGTTTGGTTGTTAGATATTGTGTTTAAGATGAAAGAAAATACTTGTCAAAAATTCATAATAATGGTTGATAGTGTTTTATCCCAGAACTTCAGAGAATATTTATATTTACACTTTTTTCTTTCACAACATCTCAAGAAGTTCATTTCTTCTTGTATCTATTTTTTATGTCTTATACCAAGTCTGCTGTTGGCTTTTTAGTTACATTATATAGTGAAATACTATTTCTTAATAATTTTTTTATGAGTTGAAAGGAACTTAATTTGTGATATCAAAGTTTATTCAAATCTCATTGAATATGGTGTTGCCGATTTGATACTAGCACATAGAGCAGGTATCTTCCAAACATACAGAACATTAACATGATTACTATAAGAAGGATTTCAGATCAGAATAAGTTTATCTATATGAAAGAGGTAAATTTTCATTTGAGTTGTCTGATTTCTTACACGTAGCAAAGTCATAAACAATTGTTTTTGACTCATATTTCTTTCATTCTATTCAGCATGTTTTATCCCAACTCACAGATCACTTTGAATAACTCTTCTACGAAAGTCAATTGACATGCATCAGGAATAAAGAATAAGCTTCCAGTGAGATCTCAAGTCAAATCCTTAATCCTTATTTGACTATTTAATTGTGACACAGCACATTACCGATTAGGAAACAAACCAGAAGACTATGTAGATTAACTATGTAGAAGAAGTCTAGTGACTAAAATTGTCACTAAAACTGTCGAAATAGGTTTCTTCAGTTTTTAAGTCTGGCTGGCTGACTGGTTGGTAATGTATGTATCATGTATACAGGCCAAACTGGTGGAGCTACATATATATGGAAATGGAATAAGACATAAGAATAATTGGCTGGAAAGCAAATGGTATCAATAGAGACATACTGAGGAGCAAATTGCCAATATGCTTAAAACATAAAGTGTACAATCAATTTACAATTCCACTTATGACACACGGGAAGTAAAAACTGGAAACTTACAGAATCACTCGAAAACTAACTCAGAATATCACAGGGGCAACGTAAAAGGAATGTTAGGAATGACTCGTAGCGATAGAAAAAAATCGACTTGTAACCAAGAGATGACCAGGGTGAAAGATACCGTAAAAGTGATTAAGCAATAAAAATGGAGATGGGCAGGGAACATAGCACAAAGAAGGGTAACAGATGAAGCAAAAGGCTAACTAATTTGTGCCTTTTGGACAGTGAATACAGTTGGAAAAGATCAGACACAAGATAGAGAAATGAGTTTGGAGAGTTTGATTCGATTGATTTGATTACATTACAGTGATTAGTGCAATCATGGTTGTCATGGAAGGAAGTGAGAAAGGCCTCTGTCCAACAGAGAACTTATAATGGTTGCTGCTGCTTATGATATATATATATATATATATATATATATATATATATATATATATATATATATATATATATATATATATATATATATATATATATATATATGTATATATATATATATATATATATATATACATTTGAGTAAACCTAATGTATACATATATGTTTTAAAGCATCTTTATATACATAACATTTTATTCCCTAAGTTTTCATATGTAAAAACAATCATGTATTTGTACACGCACACATACATACATGTATACATATATGTGTACATATCTACATACACCTGTGTATGCTGGTATATAAGATTGACATTTAATCTTATTTTTAAACTTTTCAAATAAAATACTGCCTTTAATGTGCTGGTATTATGACTGAGGGTCATCTACTGGAGCTTGTTATGGACTCTTGTAGGCTTAATACCCTTGTGAACCATTTGTCTTATAGTCCAGCATATACAATATACATATATATATATATATATATATATATATATATATAGGTGGATATGCGTGCATATATATGTATGCATACACACTTGCATGCCTGCAATATAGGTGTGTGTTTTACAGACATGTATATGTGTATACTTGTGTGTGTGTGTGTGTATGTATATATATATATATATATATATATATATGTACACACATATATATATATATATATATATATATATGTATATATGAATACTTAGATATAAATATATATTCTCATTATTTTCCTTTTTTCTAAAAGTTACCGACCCAAACACCTTTTTGTTGTGTTGAGTTTGTTCAAGGGAGTTGCAACTTTTTCTTTCTAACTTCTTTTTTTCTCCCTTTTTTGCTTTACGTATTTTTTTTTTCATTTTCTGCTGAGGGAAGTCGGAGTTTCCCATGCAGCCTTGTTCAGCTGTGAAGAACTTCTTGTCTGAATTGAGAGCTTCACAGGAGGCTGAGGGCCGGCAAATGTTCTCTGGCATCAGACTGATTCTATTCTTGTAATAGACAGAATGGAGGAGAAGGCACAGGAGGGAAGGAAGCAAGTGGTGCGGAATCAATAAAACATGGGCCTTTTAAATGATTGTTCTGCTTTTGACCTTCCATATAAGCACAGGCTGGGAGACATACGCACACCTCATATGAATATACACAGATATAGGGACCCCATGCACACTACATACGTATATGCATACATATATGCATATAAAACAAACACATGCAAATGCATAGGCAAATTACATGAAACACATATTCACAGCTGCACATAGCTCAAATGCATGCATACATACACTTTGTATGTTGGTCAGGCCTGCACCCCGGCTATCCAAAAATAAAGCATTCCTATGGAAGCTTTTGTAAGTTGAAATGGCATAGAGCAAAGAGGCAATTACTATTAGTTTATGTGGGAATCTTTTGAGCGTTCCCAGACCTCCCAAAAAACCTTTGTCTATGTCCGCAAGTTCAACGCTCAGCAAAACATCCCTAAGAATGCTCTCAGGCTTTTCTCAATCCATTTCTTGCTAAAAGATAAATCAAATGTCACAATAAGATGCTTACAAGATATTTCATTTTTTTATAAGTAAAAGCAACTAAAATTAAGATGAAAGAAATAAGTCAAAAACCAATAATGGTTCATTTGATAAAAAACCAAATCAAATCAAATCAAGATAATATTAGTACTTCAATAGCAACTAGTACATGTAAAAGACAGTAACAAATATGGTCTGAGTAATCGAGTACAAGTGAACAGGTAGGTTTAAGGGTTAGATTTGATATTTAGTCAGGTGCAAAAGTTCTTAGCTAGAGCAGCAGAGCAGCTGGTATGGATAACCTGGCTTCTCTGAGGTAGAAGCAATATGAGTTTGTCTTACCAAGAGCTTATCCTCTATTTCCGATACAAACAGTTTACTCACCGCAGTAGAGTGATGACCTGAGTTGTTGCTATGAAAAGCATCTAAAATAGATGAAAGATGCAAGTCAAAAATAAATTGTTTGCAATGGTTCATCTAATGAAGAATAAAATAGAATAAATTTTATCATTACTTTGATATTGCTTCTTGGAAATTCAAGTTTGTAAGTCGAAACTTATAAAGATTAAAACCAGCAATTTGCCTTGTTTCATATCAGGGAAGAAAAATACACATTCCTACCAATGTCAACGTACATAATTCCTCAAAATCTCACCAAAATAAGGGAAATTTTAGTTTTCATTCCAAACATGAATGAAGAAAGAAAAGAAAAAGAGAAAATATACCTTTGAGCCCAAAAGCACAAAGAGAATAATCGAAAAGTAACTTGTTTGCTTAAACACTCTTCGAGAGGTATCACCGTAAAAAGATTAGGATGATCAGCTGTAGGCATTGCTGCCCAGTCTTACACTTTGCTTTCATGGTGTCTATATTTCTCTGATCGTAAATATTAGTTGGAAAATTGTAAGACATGAAACATTTAGAGTTCATGCCTGAAGATTACTATGAATACAAGATGAAATAGTTTCTGATGTTTCTTTGAAGCAGAGGGACTGTAAAAAGTCTCAGATCAAAAAGAGTCTTCAGATACTTGAGGGCAAGAGGAAGTTAATGCCATGTATTGTCAGAGTGGAAAAAGTTGGATTATGTTTTCTGACAAACGGTCAAGAGCTGATAGAGAAACAACTGAAGTTGTTGAAAATGAAGGAAAAAGCATTCAAATATGATTTTAAGAATCAAAGGTTTGAAAAATGAACTAAGATGTGAAGTTCCAGAGATTTCCTTGTTATTTTCCTTAAGCAAACTTCTTTTTCTTCTGATAGAGAGTTTAAAGACTGATTCTCTACATTTTGCTTCTTCGGGTACGTATGCATTCTTCTGAATGACAATGTAAGTTCAAACTCAGTAAAATAAACTCATGAGAAGTTCAAATCATTTGGTTGGTATATTTCAACACATCATCTAAAGTAATCAGTTTAGAAACTTCACTTTTCCATTTAATAAGATCACTGGAATATTGTTTAAGAAAATAAACCTTAAAAAGTAGGTAAGGTTTCAATTCTGCCATATCAGATTAATTTTTATCCAGAATGACTCTTTCAGAAAGAATAAAAGAATTGATGTCATAATGGCATATTACTATCACTGATAAAGATGGCATCTATATCATTTAGAGAATTTGAAGACATAAAAGTGTCTTGTGTATATTATTCAGATTCATTTTATTCAGATGAAGCCCTCTTGACTACAGGATGAATCTCTTTAATCCAGCAAGCTTGGGACCTAACCATGGATTGACTAAATAAATCAATCTTTAAGACCTATTGGGGACTGCCTATGTAAGCATATATTTATCACGCATACAAGCACCAGGCAATCCAACCCCATAGTACTCACACAAACTCTTTACTGAGGCTTTTTATCTAATTTTCCCAGGAACTCTACCTTTCAAGCATAGTTAATGCTTTATGTTTATGGTATTTAGCACTAAATCTTTTGGCCTCTTGGATGACATCCTGAAAGGCTAAAATACAACTGAACATATAAAATTAATAGGACTGTATCACCAAAATACTCAGCTGTAGTATATAAGTTTGGTGCCTTATTGCTGCTAACAACACTGTCTGATGGCATATCCAAAAACTAATGATGGCGGATTTAAAACGTGCCAGACACTTGGAGCTGACGGACCACAGAATTAAAGAGGTTCAACCTGTGTTATTCAATTTTTGACTAGTATTTGCTTCCCTCTCTAATTCTAAAGTAGCCTTTTATCACAGTTTTCTCAAACCATCAATCTACGTCGATAGAATAATCAGTGTAGATTGAAAATAAAGAATAGAAAATAAACTCTTAGTGAAAATTCACATCCCTTTTCCCCTGGTTAGCTGTCTACGTACAGGACGGCTGTGTCAACTGAACTACTAGATCAACTAAAAGAATTTGAGCTGAAAGAAAATGATAGTCAATTCTTGCATATAACTATGATGGAATCAAATCACTTCATTCAAATTTTGATCATTGACTTCAGGAATGTAACTTTTGGTATTTGATGAATTTGAATTTCATGCAGAGAAAGTAAGTTACATATGATAGAAGTTGAAATGGTTATCAATGCAAAAAAATGCTTACTGCACCAGAAGGCTCACATACCCTTATATGTTTTACAGAAAGTATGATGCAAAAAGCATTTGGGAAAACAAATTTAAGTAACAGCATATGATACAATAGCATGAGCAAAAGTAAAATCTGACATTATATGAAAGGTACTATCAGGAAGTTCCAAGACTGTCCCTCCTGTGAACAAACTAAGCTTGGAACTGTCATGCCATGCAGCAGAAAGTGCAAAGCACGTGGTGTCAAGCTGCGAACATGACCTGTGTACACTTGTTTTTGTGGTTACACCCACACAGCCATTTGCAACATTGGGATAAAGTTTGAAGTTGGAACTTGAGAAATCTGCAATTGGAACCCCTGAAATATTGGAGCAGGCCTACAGCAATGAGGTAATGAGCCAAACAAGGGGTTCTGAATGTCACCCTTGTGCTTCAAGAGCATGGTGAGAGGTCAGGCCAACCCTCAGCTACCCCTGTCGAAGAAATTGGACCAATCATGGGTCAAAATCATTGGATCATCATCAATTAAGTAACTGATATCATCAACGTGTCATTCAGATCAGTTCTGACAGCGAACATTCGGTACAAATGATCTAAATTGTGGCATGATGGGAAATGATAGCACTAAGTTCACAATGTGCTCACTCACAGTGAGTCGTTTTTGTGCTGTACCGGCATGAACGTTGCTCTACATCTGCCCTACTCACCAGATTTAGCTCCCTAATACTTTTTCTTCTTCTCCAAGATCAAGGTCAAGCTGAAGCGTTCTAAATGTGGAACAGTATGTGTATATATATATATATATATATATATATATATATATATATTTATATATATATATATATAATTATGAATGTGGTTCTGAAATAGGATAAGTGCCATTTTAAATATGAATACACTTAATTAAAAAATGAAATTCTGGATTTGAATGTTCTTACAATTTTTCTATATATTTACAGTTGAAAAAGTTTTAATTGAATGAGAAGTTCTAATCAAGAACTTGATTCTCAATTTCATTAAACTCATTTGTTTTTTGAATGGTGCTCATCGCATTTTTGAATCACACTCTCCATACATATATATATATATATATATATATATATACATACATACCATTGTCGTTTGTTTAGTCCTTGCTGGATGTCAAAATGTGAGAGATTTAGCAAAGCTTAATAAACACCTTGATTACATTAGTATTGAGCAATAGTGAGCAAGTACATTTTCCTGACTTATGACAGCATATTTGGCTTTATATTCTTGTATGATAATGTGTAATTTATGAAGTAACATTGTAAGTACTCTGTGAGAAAATACAATTATGAAACACCCTGAAAAATTATTGCAACCAATTAATCAAGTGACCATCATAAAAACTATTAGAAAACTTAAATGGCAATGGGCGGGCAATGTTGCAAGAATGAAAGATAACTGATGGATATCACAACTCGCAACATGGATCCCCAGAAATGTGAAACCAACGCGGACAAAATACTAGATGAGGAGATGTATTTGACAAACTCAGAAAACATTGGCCTTGCGATGCCCATGATAGAGAATTGTGGCAAATCCTGGGGATTTTCATATAATCAACTTCAGTCATGTCTCTATGTGTTAAAGGTCAGAACTTGGTGAAATATTAAGAACTTCAATCTTCACCACTAGGCACTAACTGAAAAACTTTTTTTTAGTTTTCAAATTAGTGCTTCTCTATGGTCAGTTTCGACTAACAATGCTCAAATTTTGCTTAAATTTTTAGATAATTTTAGATGAAGGATATATTTTGTTTAGGTAATTTTTAGATAATTTTCAGTGATTAGTTCTGGTACACGTGCGTGCTATGGTGGTTCATTTATGTTAAATACAAATATATGTTTATACATTTTGAAATTTAGTTATTGCTCTGGCTTTGTTGTATCTTGTAATGGATGAAGGAGATCTGATTTTTACATCATTAAAAAAAAAGAAGGTCTTTGAAATTTTTTTCCATTTTGTCCAAAGAACATTTAAGGGATTCCCAGAGAATAATGTTAACGTTTTTTTTCAGTAGCCAGATCTTTTCATAGTCACAAGTCATTTATTGATTGCTATGTAAGTAAATGAGGAAACTAATTTTATCAATTGTTTTTTTTAGTTTTTTTTTTAATCTCCCTTTGTTAATGTGAATGTATCTTTCCATTTCTTCAAGTGTTGAATGCTTCTATCTCTGATGTTTTTCTATGACCTAAAATCCTTCATTGTATCATCTATAACAACCACCTGCTTCTTTGTTGGTTGGTCACTTTTTTGAAACATTTTTCAAGCTAATTTTCTCATCAGTTTCAATGAGCAGGTGTCTACTACATTTATCAAATTTATTTAGACAAAATGAAAATTCCATATGTGACAGTTTCAGGTGAGTGTTCTCATAGTGGAGCGGCCAAATACATGAATAAAAAAATGCCCCAATAAAAATAAATGTGATGCCAAACTTAGGAAGCTATTAAAATCAGAAAATATTAAGGAAATTTATAGACTTTTTAAAAACATTTTTACAGTAATTTTCAAAGTGGTGGAAGGTTATTAGAAGTGTATTGTCTATCATGTTGGATAATCTTTTTCAATTAGCTTTTAATACAGATCAGTATTTAAAGTACATCATTTTAAGTTCTTTGTGTTTGATAGAGATTTAAGATTTAAGTTTTAGGTTGTTCCACAGAAAAGTCATGTTTTTCCATACGCGTGGCATAATGGCTTGGAGAAATAAAAACTTTGTTTACCTTATTGGTGACACAGAACTAGAAATAGCTACTCTTAACAGTTGGAAAAAAATCATTCAGGATCTTGCGTGTACATAAAAAACCTCTTTACCCATCTTGTCTGGACTTGAAATAAGAAAGTAGATTGCAAGCCTTTCCAGTCAGCCCCTAGATACTCTCCAGCTCAACCTATCATAGTGGCTGATCCAACCCACTCATGGCTCAAGCTAGGAGAATTGGGAAACGAAATCTTCCTGTATCTAACTTATTCACCTGACATTTCTCCAACAGATTATCATCTTTTCAATCATTTTCAGCATCATATCCATAATAAAAAGTTAAATAATAGGGAAGCCATAATTTCTCCTTTTACTGGATTTGTGACCAATAAACCAAAATAATTTTGTCGAGATGGCATATTATCATTTGAAATCATATCAAATAAAGCCAAGTTGGGAAAATGTC
Organism: Thysanoteuthis rhombus; assembly: GCA_963457665.1. Taxonomy (NCBI): domain Eukaryota; kingdom Metazoa; phylum Mollusca; class Cephalopoda; order Oegopsida; family Thysanoteuthidae; genus Thysanoteuthis; species Thysanoteuthis major. Next base: position 68,098,202 of record OY735201.1, on the reverse strand, counting down.
AGTTGAGATAGATATTTTTATTGAACAGTCCTCCAATATGGAGGAAATATATGGACTACATAAAGCAGTGTGTTCTTGGGTTTTGAGATTTATCTTTGATTTGAGAGTCACTTCAGATCTCATTGCATGTAGAGTAAATGCAACTATTTATACTGAGGCCAAATCAGCCATCTTTATAGCAATATATAGAGCAACCTAATATAGACCACTCCATCAAATGCTGAACCTTTAGTGCCATAATATAACACATGGTTACACGGACACAAAACTAATTATTCTATTAATTATTAAATTGCAGTCTACTGAATAAGCCTTTTTAAGAGATATAGTTACACTGTAACCTGTCATAAAACAAATTTCATCATTTATTTAATAGAATGGAAAGTTAATTGAGTAGAAACACTAGAATGTTAGAGAAATGACTGATATGAACAATAGAAACTGTCATGCGACCAATGTCTTTTGGTTGCATGCCATGTTGGAGGTGATCAATTAAAAAATTGGTAAAAGGGGTGATCAATGAATAAGTTACTTCTCTCGCCTTTTGTTTGACTGTGATCACTTAAAAATTCTGAATTTTTTTAAAAAACAAGTGTGAATGTTGCCAAACATAAACTACAGGATTGATTTACCATTGCCACTTCACAAGACAGCGCAGTATATCAGGAAGAAAATGCGAGTCCGAGACATCATAGAAACTACTAAAAATCTCAAATGGCAGTGGGCAGGCCATGATGTGATAATGAAAGACAGCCGATGGACATCACAACTCACAACATGGATCCCCAGAGATCACATGCAAAACTGAAGCCAACAGAACACAAGATTGAGAGATGAACTAGACAAATTCAGAAAATACTGGCTCCACAACACCCATGATAGAGAATTGTGGTGAATCCTGGGGAAGGTCAGTATCCAACTATGGACATTAAAAGACTGATGATGATGATGATGATGATGATGATGATGATGATGATGGTCGTGGTGGTGGTGGTGGTGGTGATGATGATGATGATGATGATGATGGGAGAAAATTTTCAAAACAAAAAAAAAGTTTTTGTAAACGTAAGGGGTATATTTAAATTTTCAGCTCTCTAATCTCATAGGTGCATCCTGTACTCATACATCATCAATATCATTAGTCTTTAATTGTCCGTTGTTGGACATAGACCTTCCCCAGGATTCAACACACCTCTCTATCATGGGCATTGCAGTACTTTCTGAATTTGTCTGCTTCGTCACTACATCTCGTATTCTAGTTGCGCATGTGATCTCTAGGGATGACTTGAATTCCCTACTGCAAGATACTGAAAAAAAATACTTCAATATCATCATGGGAGACTTCAACACACAGGTAGGACAAAGAAATAAACATTGTGTTGGTGTGTTTGGATACAAAATACCAAACAAGAGAGGTCAAGATCTTGTAAACTTTACAACTGCAAACAACTTCATAATCATGAATACATTCTTCAAAAAGAGACTCAATAGAAAATGGACTTGTAAGAGCCTCAACCATGAAACCAATAAAAGTGGACTACATCCTAACAGACAAAAGTGACACCATCAAAGACATTAAAGTTCTGAACATAGGAAGTGACCACAGAATGGTAAGATGTAAGATGCAAGTAAACACCAATGAATAACGCAGAAAAATGTTCCACACCAAACCACATCTGCTAAACATACTAAATGAACTCAGCTGATCCTTCAAACTACAATTGAAAAAAAGATATAAAATCCTTACTGAAGAGAACAACACCAACATCAACAAACTCTACAGCAAAATAACATCCTCTCTATTAGAAGCTGCCACTATGTTTCAGCCAAGAAGCACACAAACCATTAGTAAAATCTCAGACAAAACCAGAAAACTCATTAAAAATGCAGGAACCTGAAACCACCAACAACAACAAGGGAAAAAAATCGAGGAGAATGAGCTGAACAAAACAATCAACCAGAAACCAAGAAAAAGAAGGTACACAACAGCAATTGTTGAAACAACTTTTGAAAAAAGTTGAGGCTTCAAATCTATTAACTAAGCTCTCAGTATGGGACATAAACAAATAACTAGCATACACAAAGAAAACAGAGATAACAACAGACAAACAAATGTCGAACGTGCCCAAAAATTCCACCAAAATGTCTACTCTCCAAGAAATGGACAACAAAACACCAAACAGTATATGCAAGACACAGACAATCAGTTCAAGAATTTCTCAGAAGTTATACCATTGGAGGTGAAACAAGCCATCAAACAAACAAAAAAAGTAAAAGCCCCTAGACCAGATAATATCACCATCAATCTACTCAAAAAAGATGGTAAGATTATTAATGAAAAAACTAGCTCTTCTATTTAACTTATGTCTAAAACATAGCAAAGTCCTGGAAGGCAGGAACACAGCAATCATAATGCTTTTACTTAAAAAAAAGAAAATCCCAAAGAACTCAACAACTACAGACCTATAAGCCTACTAAGCAGTATTTACAAACTTTTCACAAAAAGCATCACCAACTGGATAACTGAAATACTGAATGAAAACCAACCGCAGGAACAAGCTGGCTTTAGAAGAAGCTACTCCATTCAATAAATCAGCTGAAAGAGAAAGCAGCAGAATACAAAGTATCACTCGCTGTAGGATTTATTAACTTTAAGAAGGCTTTTGAGTGGAAATTGTCATGAAGGCCATCACTTCACAAGGCGTAGACCCCGTATATGTCAGAGTATTGCAACATATATACAGTCATAGCAGCTCGTTATCTGGCTACATAAAGACTCTGAACCCTTCCAGCTCCAAAAAGGAGTAAGACAAGGTGATACCAGCTCACCCAAACTCTTCAAAATCTGCCTCAAGATGATCTAGAGAGGGAGAATAGAGGAATCAAAATCGGCAGCAAATATCTGAGTAACCTCAGATTTGCAGACGATGTCGTTATTTTTGCATAGAACCTACACAATGGCCAACTTATGCTAGATGAACCAAATAAAGAAAGCAAAAAAGTTGGCCTATACATGAACTTCAGTAAAATGAAGGTCATGTGCAACAACCACGTTGAGAATAAGAACACAACTATCAGAAACGAAGATGCAAAACTGGAGAAAGTAGACCACTACATCTACTTAGGACAACGAATCTCTATGAAACACACAAAAGAAGAAGAAATCAAGTGAAGAATCACTCTAGGATGGCAAGCCTTTAGCAGAGCAAGCTCAACCTTCATAATCAAGAAGATACTATTAATCATAAAGAGAAGAGTATACAACCAATGCATCCTTCCGATAGTCACTTATGGAGCTGAAATATGGAACCTAACTAAAAGATTGACCCGCAGACTGCAGAGCATGCAACGTGCACACAAAAGAATCATGCTCAGCTTCACATGGAGAGATCACATGACAACGCAGTATATTAGGAAGAAAACAGGAGTCAGAGACATCATAGAATCTACTGGAAAACTTAAATGGCAATGGGCCAGTCATGTAGCAAGTATAGCCGACAACTGATGGACAGTGTTGCAAGATATGGCCTGACACACCCCATGGTTTGTACAATGAAAGTATTTATTCATACATACATTCATACCTATATACATACATACATACATACATATGTAGTCAGTCAGACTAACGTAAAATCTAAAGAAACCTACGCTGACAGTTTTGATTGATAGACTCTGATGATTAGTAGTTATCGGTATGTCTTCAAATTTTTGTGTGTGATAAGACAAAATATAAGTGTATTGAAAGTTTGTTGAGTAATAATATTTTACTGTCTAAAGCAGCTTTTCTCAGGTTCCAAGAGAGGTTGTTTGAGGCTCCGCAAGTTTCATGTGTGAGAAAGGCACTTGACTTCCTTCATTCGGAATTTTCATAAAACAAGTAGCAGCCCCTGCCTTAATGCATTTGATACAAAAAGCATCATAATTTTACCAACCCAAAAGACCAGTCAGTGGCTATCATTTATTATAATCTTTATCAATTTTAGTTCTTTAAAAGGGTTCTTATGATTTTTACATAAGTATATAAAGTTAATGAGAAACTTTAATTTTTTGAAAAGCAAGCTCAGTTTATCAATATTTTTTAAAGAAAACTGAATTCTGTTTTTTTATACCTCATACTTGATTTGTAGATTTATGAAATATGCTGTTATACTTACTGGTGATATCTTCCAAATCATTACTAGCCAACTGAATCAACCTACATGCATTTAAAGAATAAAATTACTTTTATGTATAGCATTTGCTTCAAATCTTTAGTCACTTCATCTTTCTTTACAGATATTGCCGTTGCTTTTTTGCTCAATGGAGTATCTTGAGTCACTCTTGATCAGTTCAAAGACATCTAAACCAAGAGTGAAAGAACTGCACTACAGGGCTTTCACTAGAAATGAAAAGGTTTGCTCTAAGCCTTGGTGACTTGTGATCAGCTTACAGTACTAACTAAGCTGTTTCAAGGAAAGAATTGGCCAATGTTCTCTATTTCATTCTTGATTTCCCATGATGCCTCTCTTTTGGTTTTCCTCGTTTTTTCTATTAAATCTTTTGTTCCCTTTCCTCAATCTCTTCCCTTTTTTAGATTATTTTCCCTTCCTTCCTGCAATCTTATCTTTTCCACTCTTTCTCCATTATAGTATTTCATCTTTATTTCTCTGTTAGTTCCTTCCTCAAATTTTTCTTTGCTAAAATGACTGATTTTGATAATAATAACTGGCTGATAACATTATGATTATGATAAGTGGTTTTGTCTGTATATCTATATCTACATTATATCCATTAATCAATATGCACACATACACACACACACACATACACACACACATATATACATATATATATATATATGGATTGGCTTGGTTTAGTGAAAAAAAAATTTTGGTGGGAATTCTACACCTATTGCAGGTCCCCATGAGAGGAATTTCCCTAAGGGGGATAATAAATTGGGGAGGAATGTATAATGGAAAGTATGGTAAAGAAATTACTGAATGACAATTCAAACTAAATGAATAAGATTGTGACCCGAAACTCTGATAACTATAGCGCAAGACACTTTCTTCTTGAATTATTTAAGTTTTTATAAGATAAAATGTTATGTAGATATAAGTACTCATATACAATGGTTCTTTCCAACCAGTTTCCTAATCTCTTTTGTTTTTTTCATTGTACCATCCAGCCTTTCTCAGATGTCTCTCACATTTGGTAACCTTCTGGGAATTTTGAACAGAAACTCGTATTTGATCCATGGAGGTACATTCTAACTTTCCACACTCCAGAAAGAGGAAGCTCCTATCTGTCCTTTTCTACAGTTATCTATTCTACATTGGACCTATGTGGTGCAATAGCTTGTTGCTCAACATTTTTTTCAGTGAGCCCTGGGTTCTTTCCTTGTCTCTTACCATCTATTAAGTGACTGATAGTCCACGTGTTGTTATGATAGGCTAATTGTCCTACCTATGTATGTTTGGCATTCTTGATGGATTGGACAGTGTTGAAGACTCCTGCTTGATGCTTTATCCAGCTGTTGAGCTTTGAGTTCCAGAGTGTAATATTTAACATAGGCTATTCCATCTCCCTCTTGGCTATGGTGAGTATCTCTGCTTAGCTTTTGTTAATTGTCCAAGTCTTGCAGCTGTACGTCATAACTAGTACGATGCATTCATACCAAAGTAATTGTTTCTGGGCGACTCTTATCTTTATGAGCAGTCTCAATATAAATATCAAATGAATTCCAATAATTATTATATTTTTGTTTTAGGCAGCTTGTTGTTGTCTACTGCGCATAATTATTACTGCCTACTAGTCATAGGAGAGGGATGGAATCGTATATTAGTTCTAGTAAATTGATTCACTCATCTCTCAAAGACAGATAGTCAGATGAAGACATTGGAACTTTTCATTGTTTAGACAGTCCAAATTGCAAAACCAATCCTGGATATATTGAGCAGAAAGAGAGACAGTATCCACGCGTAATCATTTTATTTATTTTTTCTAGTCAAAGCATAACCAGAACCGTCTCCCTCTGCCCCTAACCTATGATCAATTGTCTCTGCATCCTCATACCCACCTCACAGCCACCCTGGCATGATCGGGCAAATAGATATCGATGGCCTGGGATCTATGGAAAACCCACTAGTTGATCTGGTCGACCTTATGTCACATTAAGCACTATCAATACTCGTCAAATGGACAGTTATCGGACTCTGACTGCTCCTCTTTTCTTTTTTTTTATTGCCTGCACTGTCCGCACATTCGGTGAACCGTCACCAAACATGTTGTGTTACCTTATTTGACCGGGGCTGGTCAGTACGATACTTGTACACTGGTTGTCTTGGCATGATATTTGAGCTCTTTGGTCTTCCTTGAAAACAGCAGAAAATGAAACACAAGCCAGATGCTGAATGTTCAGCTCTCTTTGTTATTTTTGATTTCTGGATAACTCCCTGAGGCTTTTTTGTTTTGTGCACAGGAACTTGGCTCAAAAAACGGTAAGCAATTTAATTTGACTCTAATTTTAGGTTTTTAAGTTATATATTTTATTCACTCTTATTCTTGTAAATGCATTTATTTCTTGGCTGATGGAAACTTGAACATATTTCATTGTACAAGTTTGGATCTTGGACTGATTGTTCAATGGAGAAATTTTTGTCTTTGATCATGATATGAGTTTTTGTTTCTTTTTAAAATTCCTCTTTGAGAATTATTCAGATTTAAGGATAATCAAACTTTAATGTATATTGTATATCATTTTACTTATTATAATGTATCCTCATAATTCTGGGGATTCATTTCTTCTTTGTTTTAGGAATGCCATCTTGATACCAGTTAATCCTGAGTATTCTTAAATTAGGCCCTATTCATTCATTTTTTAAATGATTGTCATCTAAGACTTCCCCGAAGTTCACTTTTTTACTTTTTATATTTTTACTTTTTTTTGAGGGTGAGCAAACAAATCCATATATATATATATATATATATATATATATATATATATATATATATATATATATCACACAGTACAAGTCAGGGATGCAATATAATATGATATAATACAATATCTGATGCATGATGGGTTTATTTCATGAAGTGCTGGATACATTCAACTTTAAACATTTAGTTGGTTAAAGTAACGTACATGCGATTATATGCGACAATCAAATGATTGTTTTTTTTAATGCGTAAATATCATACTGCATTTAATGCACTTGGATCTTGACTCGGTGATTGTCTACCAGGGCTCAATACTGGTAGTTTGGGGATTTTGTTGTCCTATAATTTGGCATATATATATATATATATATATATATACATATATATATACACATAAGTATGCAGCCTGACACAGTTATCTGCTTAATTCTGATTATGAATTTACTACGTTTGGAGAAGTTAGGTGAAGTACATTATCAATGAAGGAGATTATGTTTGAAATTAATTAGTTATGTAAAATGAACATTTTTTCATTTTTAGGCTATATATATATATATAAAAATTTACATACATATATGTGTATATATATATATATATATATATATATTCTAAAACTTGATAATTGTAAGGAAGCATGGAATGAATTTGTAATGAAGTTTTTATATAAGTATATTAAGACATACATATAAATGAATATGTGCATATGATTCACATTTTTTTTCTTTTTTGTGCTTTGTATATGTTTTGGAATGTGTGCATGCAAATACAAATATGAATATATATATGAGTAGGTACTTGGATATGTATATATATATATACGTGCATATCTGGGTTTTGTATAGCTATATATATTATATAGATATGTAGATAAACCTGTAAAAAAAAGGTGATGAACTATACCGATAAAAGATTCTGGTCATTTTTCTCTTTTCTTGTCTGTTTATTGATACATCTATATACATCTATATATATAAATATATATGTAAAATACATATATATATATACATATATGTGTGTGTGTGGGTGTGCGCATTTTTTCTGTATGTATACTCATGCTTATAACTATAATACATTATGTTTATATATACATATGTGCATGTGTACATACATCCGCATACATACACACATATGCATGTATGCACACAAATATACACTCATTCACACTGATGTAAGACCCCCGAAATGCCCTTTGATGTTTCTGTTTAAAAAGATTAAGTATCCAAAAAGTAAATTGTCCATGTTATCGCACTCATTCATATGGTACGAAAAAGTATATTTTTTATTTTAAAATATTCATATTGTTACAGATTGTTTGATGTAATACATGGTAATGAATGTCAGACAGGATTGGTGGATTTTCTTTCTGTAAACCATTAGTATAAGGATTTTTTCAAATAATACTAATTATCATTCTGTTTAGTTTCAAAAGAGTGGTCATCGCATATGTTACTATTTATACCACCATCATTTCTAAATTGTAAATTTCCGACCAAATTTACGTGTAAGTAAAAACAGAAATGAAAAAAATTAGCTTATAACATAATTAGAGTACGTTGAAAAATTAATAATCTGATCTTCACAGATTTTTTTATGGAACTTCAATGTATTTAGATTCTTCAAAAGGATTGTTCATATTGATAAATATCATAAGCATTGCCGGATTTAGACTTGGTGAGGCTTTAAGCCAAGGCTTCTCAAACGTTTTTCATTCATGACCATACAAGACAAAATTTTTCACAACCCCACACACTCACAGTTATTGAAGCAAAGGGTACTAAAATTATATTAAATAAGTCTTTAGACGTAATCTAACAGTAAATTAAGATAGAAACAGATAAAAACAGAAAATTGTTAAAAATCGTAACATGTCTATAATCTATATTAGGTTTAAAAGTTTCTATCATGAGAAAAATAAATTACTTTTTAAAAATAAATGACTAAAGCGTAATGAAAGAAAAATTTCTTTAAAAAAAATCAGTGAATAGCATCGAGCCATTTTACAATAAGCACCGTATGATAATCATTTTATGTAAAGTTAATAAAAAACATAGTTGCATAATTATTAAAAAAAGATCATCTCTTTTGAAAATCTCATTGGAAGCGGTCAGAAAAATCTTTTCTGTGAGCTGAGAAATACAACTCTGAATGCAGAACCTTTTTTACTAAACATCCAAGTTATTAAATATAGAGTAATCTCCAACAAGTGTGGCTTTTCCTCACTTCTTACTCATATCTTACATTTATTGGACCCCTTTTGTGGAATACCGGTACCTTTATATTCATATATATATATATATATATATGTATATATATGTATATATATATATATATATATATATATATATATATATATATATATATATATATATATATATATATATATATATATATATATATAGATAAATGAATTATAAATTGCATTACATTATATAGAAACTTTTTAGAAATTATCTTCCGTCATTACACAGTTAATATATCATTCGATTTAGACAACATAAACAGAATTAACAACTAAAGAAAATTGGACTGCTGCAGGAATCAAACCTGCCACTGATAGGGTAGCTGCCTCAATATCATGATGCTCTTGCCATTGAGTTAAAACAGTTGCCAAGGAATGCAAAGGCCTAAATAACTGCTTTCAGGATCGATTCCTGCAGCAGACCCATTTTCTTTAATTGTTTATTCTATTTTCGTCTAAATTGAGTAATATATTAACCGTGTTATGATGGGAGATCATTTCTAATAAGTTTCCATATGATATAACGCAATTTATAATTTGTTCCGCTGGACAAAATATGTCCATTTCTTAATACATATATACTTATATATATAATTATTCATGAAAGTATGTACTTATTGTGTATGCTGACATTTACATAACCTAATCTGTGTGAACATTGACCTCCCCATTGTCAAAGCTTCTCTGAAACATTAGTTTAAGTTTAATTCATGGATGAATGCGCACGCATATGCATATTTACATACATATATACGTATACATATGTATATATGTACATGTATGTTTATAGATACATTTATATAAGTCTACATATAAGTATCTACCTATCAGATATCTCAGCATATTAGTCAAACCCCAAAACTAAGGCGGTAATTAAAATGAAGTCTTGAATCAATTCTCTAACATAAGGTAGCATTGTGTCCATCAGAGTGTGTAGCTCATCGGGTCTAAACTGATTAAGATTATCCAGTCGGGAAAATGCTTGATGTTCTGAAATTCAACTCATACACCTGCATATGCTATAGATATAATGCTAGTATATATTTACTTATAAAGGCACTCATTGAGAGTGGAACTCGCTATTGTAGTAATGGTCTGTAAAATGAGCTTGCTAAGCACTACTCCATAGCAAGGCAATCATGAGTGAGATTTATGAAAGAAAAAAGTAAAAACATTACCTCTGATTACATTTTGATGGCAGTAGGATAAAAAGAAATGAAACAATAATCACTTTTTTATTTTAGTGCTGACTGCATTCTAACCAAGTATATGAAAGTAAGATTTCATCTCTTCTCATCACTGCCAACTAATCTTACTATTATTCTAATCCCCTCACCTATAATCTCAATCCTTTTCTACACAAAAACTCAGGGTGATTGAAGATTAAACACTGAATATTGCAATTTTTTACCTAAATTTAACAGTTTCTATACTGTGTATTGGACCTCTGAAAACAAACTTTGTCTGTTGTAAGAAATTAAAGCAAAGTTTACTCACAACCTAAGGCTATTTTATAGGATTATATAAACATGATGTTCAAGATGGCACTTACCACAGCACTGATATGATTGGTGAGGACGATAGGAGAGGATGGTTGGAGACCCGAGGAAGCTTACTATCACTCAGCCTTCATTGATAACCACAAAGCAACGGGTATGAAACTGGAAACCAAAGCACTGCTGAGGACCTTGAGTGTATTTAAAGGAGTACTGGAGATTTGAGAAGACTTGCTGTCACTCAGTCTTTAGCGGTGACCACCTGGCAACTGGTTTGAAAATGCAAATAGTATTAATAAAAAGCGGGACCTGTAGAAATTCCCCGGATGTTGACAACTAAGATGATCTTCTCATTCTCTTACTTCCCCCTTTTAATTTTTGTTGTCTGTCCATGATTTTTTCCCAAATGTTATTACAAACAGGGATTAGTTTCGTATGCCAAGATTTACATACCTCTCAAAAAACTACAAAACTCTTCTTTCTGTCCACTCCTATCCTACCCTCTTATCAAATTACATAACTTTTTTCTGCCTTCTCCCTTCCTCACATCTCAATTAACTGATAGATTTTTCTTTTTCCCCCTCACCCTCTTCCTACCTTATCAGACACTATGGAATTTATCCTCCTGTTTCTTCCAATCTTCTTATTAAACTACCTAACTTTCTTTTCTACAATCTTATTAACTAATTTTCGATTCGTCCCCTCTCACTTCTCTTCCTCTTATGACACTGACTTTATTTACTCTCCCTTTTATCTTTCTATTCCCTCCATAAACTATTTACCTGTCTTTCCCTACCTCATTACTTGCTTATAGAATTACCTAACTCCACTTTCTTCCCCTCGCCTTTTTCTACCCTTTTATCAAACTTCCTATCTCAAGTTCACAGTAAGAAATGTATATTCTAATAAAACAAGTGATATTTTCATTTATTCAATATATAATTTTAAAAAAAACTAATACATTTTCATGAAGAAATTCCTCCATTTAGCTAAATTGAATCTTTACCCAGATTAACTATAAATTTGTGATTTTGAATATAAAAGAAATGAAATTAATTCTGTACCGTATCAATTCATTAACTCTGATTCCAACCCCATGCTTATTTTTTGGTTCCGAAGGAGTAATTTTGAATCATGCATATATTCAGGGGCCTGATTTTGACCTCCTCAAATATATTGAAAGGGAGGAATGGTATCTGATTGAAACTCCATACAAAGTCCACTCCTTTTTCACTCTGACCCCTATTTCAAGATCATTGGAATAAGACTTGGGTTCAAAGAATTAGATTGTCATTTGTAGAGACCTTACATTAAATCTATGATCAAGTATTGCTAATTGTTTTGTGCTGCATAAGACCAGATGTGTACGCTCTTAGTTCCAAATTAAGTAGCTTCAGTACCAAAATAATCAAGTAACTCAAAGTCCATAATCAGACTAAACTTGCTGGAAAATAAATTGAATGCATGTCTTTTATTCATTGATTTGTTCTATTAGATGAAGTTTCATATATCTTTTTTTTATTGTCTTGCTACTATTTACCTCCATTTCAATTCTTGTTGCTTTTCATTGTAACTAAACTGAAGCCAGTTTCCCTTCAACGGTAATTGAATAAATAAACAGCATAGATCGGAACAGAGAATAAGTTCTTCTGAGAATTGAAATCACAACCCTCAGTGCCAAAGTGTGCCTCAGCTAATGACTGACCGCACTTGACATTGAGCTACAGATATCAGAAACAAGTGCAAGTCGGAATAGAACACTTGAACTGGTTATCCAATATCATTAATCCTGTTCCCTTTGGCAGTGAGTGAGTTCTCATTATGGAGCTGCATAAAGAAAAAATTCCGGATGGGAATTGAACTCACATCATTATACTGGACAGCTGTATGGTTAATGCCCAACCGATCTTGCTACTGAGCTACAAGAATCACTGGCAATCATGACTCCAAATCAAATACAAACTCAGGAATCAGTGGCAAGCACAAGCCCCAATCAAACATTTAAACTCATCCCCTATCCTGATACCTTTCTTCATGTTTTGTAGTAACTAATAGTTCAGTATCGGTAATCCAATTCATTTATTTATTAGATGAAGTATTGCAAATCATTACTAATTTTTTGATACTATTCATCTTTATCTCAATTTTTGTTGCTTTTCATAGCAACAGAACTCAGTCCAGGTTCCTTCCAATAGCAAGTGAATAAATCGACAGCTCAGATTGTAATGAAGAATGATTTCTTGGTCAGAATTGAATACAACTTGAATTAAATCCTAACTGCTCTTGCTACTGAGCTACAGGTATCAGTAGCAAGTGCAAGTCCTAATCAAACATCTGAACTCATCCCCTATCCTGATCTCTTCTTTGCCATGTTTTTTATTAACTGGTAGTTTGGTATTGCTAATCTAATCTATTTATTTACTTATTTTGTTACATAAAGTCTTGTAAATTATTAACAATTGTCACTATTATTTACCTTCATCTCAATTTTTGTTGCTTTTATTGCAACTAAACTCAGGCCAGTTTTCCTTTGTTTGTGAGTGAATAGATTAAGAGCATAGATTATAATTAAGAACAATTTATGGATGACAAATGTGACTCATAGCCCTCTCTGCTTCTACCAACTGAAACTCTACAGAATTTTCTTTCTTCCTCTCTCTTCTCATCCATTTATTAAACTACCCAACTATCATTATCTTCTTCCTATCACTCCCCTCTCACTTTTCCCTCTTTTATCAAACTGACTTCATCTTGTCTCCCTTTTCTCTTTCTATCCCCTCAATAAACTATCTAACCTTCTTTCCTCTAAACTACCTAACTCCATTTTTTTATCCCTATCTTTCTACTCCTTACGTCAATTACCTAACACCCTTTTATCCCCTCTTTCTACCTTTTTATTACTCTAGTTTATATCAAGTTTAGAGTAAAAAATACATATTGTAATAAGATAAAGAGTGTTTATTCAATATATATTTTTAAAAAAGAAAGTGATACATCTAAAAAAAAAATCCTGTTTTGCAAAATCGAATCCAAACAGACATTATACGATTTTTCTAATCTTGAATATAAAGAAATGAGCCTAATTTATCAATTCCAATTCCCATTTGGGTGAGTTGGAGTCTAATTCCTTTGGATCAGAATAAGGAATGAATTCTGAATGAGACTCCAACTCATGACACTATGCCAGAGGGTGGCTTGGTTAATGCCCAACCAATCTTACCACTGAGATACAAGAATCAGTGCCAAGCATGAGACCAAATCAAATACTTGAATTCATCCGCTATACTGATCTCTTTTGCACTATTTTCATTATTACCTGGTACTTCAGAACCAGTAATCCAATCCATTAATTTATTTTATTAGATGAAGTATTGCTGGTAATCATAAATAATTTTTTGTAACTATTCATGTTCATCCTAATTTCTGTTGTCTTCTATCGCAACTAAACTCAGGCTGGTTTCTCTTTGGCATTAAGTGAATAAATTAACAGCATGGATCAGAATGAAGAATAAGTTCTAGTTGAGAATTGAACTTACGAATAAATGAATTTATTTACAGCAAGACTTGAGAGTATCTTTCATAAAACTGACAGAGAGGGAATGGGAAGAAACATAGACAGAGAATATTTTGATATCATGAAGTTTACTCATGATGTTTTCATGGTGTCAAGCATTGGAATATTTGCAAAACATGTTGATTGATCTAAAAGGGAAGTAAAAAAGAATTGGCTTAAACATGAACAGAACAAAGATGAGAGTGATGATCAGCAATAGTCCCAAGAAAGACTGTACAAATAGACAGCCAGCTCTACAAGAAGATAATGAATTAATTTACCTAGGATTGGTGATAAAGTTAGAGAAAGGCCGATCAGCTGGAAATAATCTGATGAGAATGGAGACATATTGAACAGCACTTAGTCAATGCGTATGAAGTATACAATGAATGCATAGTACTAGCTTGAGAACCAACTTGAACTAGCACTGAGAGCCTTGGAAAGAGCAATGTTTGGGATAAATCCAAGTGGTAGGGAAAGATCAACATGCATCAGAGGGAAGACCACTGTGAAGGATATTTTACAAATGATTAAGCAACGAAAATGGAGATGGGCTGGACACTGAGCAAGGAAGAGATGACAACAAATGTAGCAAAAGGATAATCATTGGTGCCCATGGAAGGAGATGAGAAAGGCCTTCATCCAACAGTGCTCTTATAGTACTGATGATGATTATAAAAATTGAAACAGCGTAAATGCTATGTTACTTGTTTTTCAGTGAGGGCAATAAATGAAATTCATTGTGATAAATTGGAAGAAAATTTTTTATTGAATCAAGATTCGAGAATAAAATAACTAAAATACAATAATAATAGTGTTTAAAAGTGCAAATGGGAAGTTAATGCTGTTTTTTTTTATGTGGGAAGAACATATACTACACTTTGATCTTCGTATTTACTCACTCCCCAACAGGAGAAAGATGTTTTTAATGTTTTTAATGTGGGGTTTTCAGTTACAGCAGATCTGCAAAAATTGCTCCGGTCCTCGCAACTAGAGTGCAATGGGACAGAATTCCCCTGGGGTGTACTACTCCCCTGGGACTAGGCTGAATAATTTTTTGAGGCCACAGAATGAATCCTAGGCCTCTTGTGCTTAGTAATACTGAGCCTCAGTAGGCCATCATTGGCCATGATATTGCACTGGCGCAAAGCCTTAGCAAGTTCTTCAAACAGATACTGCATTCAGATCTTGAATTCAAGGATACAAAAGGCACATTCTGATGGGGACCCCATAGCTCTGATCATCATCATCATCATCAGTAGGTTTTTAGTACCCTGCATTGGACATTCCCCATGTACTCAAATCAAAACTCGAAAAATGAATTTTATGAAGGAACAAACTTTTTTATCATTCAAATTTCTCTTATGTAAGTTAAAAAAAAATACAGACTGAATTTAAAATTCCCAAGGTCAAAGTGAGGAATGTGTTCTTTTTTTGTTGAATATGCAAACATATTTGTTCGATCACAGATATTGAATTTACTGTTCTTTCTTTTTATCTATGATCCAACTTATTTGTTTTTTGGAATCTTTTTTCTTTTTCCTCTCAACGTTTTTTTTATCCGTATTTATTGGACATGAGCAATATTTCACAAATCCATATACACTTATTTATATATATATATATATATATATATTGAACATAGATATAAATGCTTGTAATGTGGATGTGAAGTGATCCGACAGAATGTTGATGGTAATAACAATTGGAAGGTGAAGAGATAAACTCAAGAGAAAGCAGGTGTTACATCCCAAATATTTTTATTAGCTCATGGGCATGTTTTGATGCATTCCAATGGGTGCCGGCCATCTTTTTCAGAGAAAAAATTGCTGTAGTGCTGGGAAGAATTTTATAGTTTACATGTTTGAGGTTGAGGGAAGAAATGGGGATATTTCTGTGTTATTTGGTTATAGAAACACACACAACCACAACTTCAACTTTCACCTAGCTCATCTCAACAAAAATATTCATGAGTCCTCGACACACAGATATATCAAAGCAGTCCTTATATCTCAATGCAATACAATAATACAAAGGTATGATCACTCCAAGATTGCAAACCCTCTAAATGCATTGATTTTAAGACAGAATCACATAGATACAAGACATTATTACACAAACATAAAAAATATTGGCTAATAGCCAACAATCCATTCAACAAATAGTATAAGCACACACATTCCACCCCTATGAGGGAAGAAAAAGACGACACATTTGCCATCAAGCAAAAAGATTGAAAAGAAAAACAAGACAATTTAACTCTACCATGTCCTACATGCTGTGACTATATAAATGTTTCCATATGTCAACAGCTTTCCATCGAATGCTAGACACCACCTCTCTATTCTAAAGAAACCCACTTTTCTGAGAACTGACCATTTTCATCACAACCCCTCCTCTCACTGCTCCTCTTATCTGACAAGCCAGACACCCTCTGACCTCATCTCTCACAAACCCATCTCATTTCAAATAAATGGTACTCTCACCTACACAGATACAAACACCTCTCCTCCCGTTCCTACTCAACAACAAAATGACACAGAAAAATCCCCATTTCTAGCCCCAACCTCAAACATATAAATAGCAAAATTCTTCTCTGCACTGCTGCGAGTTTTTCTCTGAGAAGGATGGCTAAAATCCATTGAAACATGACCACGTGATGATAAGAAATTTTGAGGTGTAATACCTGCTTTCTCTTGATTTCATCTTTTCACCTTCCAATTCATATTACCATCAACATTTTGTTGGATCACATCGCATCCACAATACAAACATATATATATATATATATATATATATATATGTATGTATATATATATGTACAAATATATGCAGATGTAAGTAGTTTGCTAATAAGTCTGTAGTTGAATGACAAGAAAAGCATTCGTTTTGCATAACATTTAATTTTCAACTTAATTTCCTTCCTTGACAATGCACTTAACCTAATGCTCTTTCATAGATCACAGAGATTAAACATTACAGAGTGAAGATTTCAGATCAAAATTTAGCAAATCACTGCAACTTTGTCAGCTTATGAACATATTGATCCACCCACATACGTGTGCATCCTCCCCCACACACATGTAACTGTTCTCCATGGTTGAAAGAAGTTGCTTAAGGTCAAATGAAAAAGAAGGAAACATTCCTAATGATTCATATTGATATGCCTTGATAGCCTAGTTTTTTTTTTTTCATCTGATATGATAAAGAAGAAAAGTTACAATCCAGGCAATGTTTGAGGGTAAGACAATTTTGGTTCCAATCATCTTTTTTATTGTTAGTCTTTGGCTCAGAAGAAAGTGGAGAGTTCAAAGATCCTTATTCCTTCTGATCTGACCTCAGTCCACCTTTGTGGTTTGGGCAGAGATGCTGTCAATGAATGTCTCAAAAAAAGGTTCATTAAACATTCTTCAGTGTTGATTAATTTTAGGACATTTTGTGAGACAATGGACATATATTGGTTTAAATCTGTGGGCATGCCTATGTATGTATATTTTCAACGTATGTGAACACATAAAAATTATCTCTTAGCACATATGTATTCCCACTCTCATCTACTGACCTCCCCCTGGTTCTGCATATACCTACACATGTAAACAAACATGAATATATGGGAGAGGACATCTAGGTATTCATTTATGCATGTATAAGCATTTTTCTTGATCTCTCTGTACGTACATTATGCAATCCACATGAATTTCTGCACCTGAATGCTATGTGCACATATTTTCCAGGTATGTTAGAAATTTTGCTTCTTTCATAAAACATATAATTGATCTCTACAAATGAAAGAACTTGCTTAAGGTCAAATAAAAAAGAAAAGAAGTGAAATATTCATGTTTCATCATTGATATCACTTGATAGCCCACTTTTTTCTTCTCCAGATATGGTCAGTCTGAAGAGTTTCAATGCAATAGTGGGAAGGCGTTGTTCACAGATAAGAGAATTTGACTTTCAATCATCTTTTTTTTTTATTGCTGTTCTGTGGCTATGAAATAGACAGAAGGGAGGTTAGCTGGGAAATGATAGCATAAAGGAAGGAAATGTAATTCTGAAAGGGGAAAATAAAGAGATTTCAATCACTGGCCAGGCTTGATTTTTATCCACAAATAGAGTAGAGTGAAAGAAATTACCAGTTAAGTAAGCAATTATACAACATAAAGTTACACAAAGTTAAATCCATTGTCTCAGTCACAGGAACTAAGTAGTGAAATTTATAAGCCTCTGATCATCAACGAAGGATTATTTTCAACAGAAGATTATTTCAATCATCGTACCCTCCAGCCTTTTCCAGGTGCTCGTTGTCTTTGGCAAGATTCTTTGAACAGGGATATCTTGTACTAGTGGATATAGGTGTTGGCCAAGTGATAGTTTACCTTGCAGTTCTGAGTTTGGTCCCTGGGTCCAGCATTAAAATCCATGTACTCGTGTTCATTGGAATGAGCTGATAAAAACTATGCGACTTTAAGATAAGATAAGATTTATAGCAGGTGATTTCTTTTGTTGTATACATTTGTGCCTATATCAGATTTTTTTTTTCTTTGTTTTTTTTTCAAAAAATTTGATTTTGTTGTGTTTTTTCGCTAGTAATTAATACTATGAAATTAATTTTCACTGTTTTAGCTTCTATCATTCCTGGATTTTGTCTCATTGATTTTTTCGAATTGTTAACAAAACTTTGTGAGAAGAAACCACATCTTGAATCTTGGCGCAATTTTCTTTACATATTTCTTTAATTTAATATAAAGAATTTTTAGCTGGGATGTTGTTGATGCTCTTCATCATTTTAAATGTTTTTATCATGTTTCTGCTTGTTATGCTTTCTTTTAATATATTAAGTTTTAATTTCTCAAGTTTTTCTTCATAGACGAGGTTTTTTAGTTCCTGGGTTTTTAGCTTAGTTCTCCTCTATGGATATTCTCCAATTTTCTTTTATCATTTTTGCAATTTGGGGACCATGATTGCACTATCTATTCTGATTGGGGTCTTACATATGTTGTGTATAATATTTAAAATGCTTTTTATTATTACAGCTATTTTTGAAACTTTTTAAGTAATTTTTTCATACAAATGCTTATGGATTTGGAGTTTTGATTCTAACAACCAGGATAAAGACAACAGTTCCAATAGATTGGTGTATAAAAGTAATAATTCTCCATCTCAAGAATTTTAACTGAAATCAAAGGATTCTTCAACTCTTCCTAAAAACCCCACCTGTTGAAAAACCCTGATCAAATATTCCTTTCAAGAAGGAAATTACATATCTCTATATCTGAACCATAAACTGTTAATCTGTAAAACAAGTACAATTTTCTTCTTCAGTGTATTAAATTGAATAATCAATATCATCATTATCTCTATCATTTATTAAAAAGAATACTGGGTACGACATGACCCATATATATGTTGATATGCCTCAAATCATGCTGATATTGATGCATTTTGTAAGGAGAGTCATCAAACATCAATAGCCTCACGGTTAAATGTATGGCCAGTTTTCAATATAAAAGACAAATCTGCTGACCTTACACTTTGATTAACATTGTCAATGCTTATATAAGCTTGTAAAATATTAAATATTCAATACATATATAATTAGTAGGTATGTCTGGCAGCATTAGACATAACAATATATAATTAAAGTTATTTTCTTGTATAACCTGTGTAATGTCAACATAGTTAATTTTTGGCAGTCCCTCTCAGACCTCTGCAGTGAAAAATATTATATTTGATTAGATTTTTTGGTGCCTTTGTGGCTTGAGTTACAACAACCAGATGCAAGTTGATCTCTGGAGATTTTTCTATCCAGCCATATTTGAATATCATCTGCTCTTGGTATTCCAAGTGTCCAGAATTTTCTGCTTCTCTTCTTTCTAGATATTTTATTGCTTTTCAGAATTCATAAAACGCAAAAAGAGAAATTACTTTCAGGGCCTAAAAATAGATGACTGATAATATGATGGACTCTGGTTCAGTTGTTATTAAGTACCTACTTTTTTTCTTTCTCCCTTTTCTTTTGATAAAATGGATTGAGAAGAAAAAGACTAACATCTACAATTTGACAGAGGTCTTCTAGATTTTATTGAATATATGAATCTGGAGTTGAATGATTCTTTTTCATTTTATTTTTTAGAAAAGTTATCAGTTTTGAGCTCTACAGAATGCCTAAATGTTATTTATACCAAATGGATTGTTTGATTTGGAAGACTGCTTTTGAAAATTATCTATCTATCTATCTATCTATCTATCTATCTATCTATCTATCTATCTATCTATCGATCTATCTATCTATTCATTTATCTATCTATCTATCTATCTATCTATATGTATATATATAGATACATAGATACATAGATGTATAAAAGATTATGTTTATTATACCACTGCTAAAGTGAATGTCTATGATTAACATATTAAATAAAATGTCCTTATTTGATAAGAGATTGATATATATATATATCAGTCTCTTATCTATCTATCTATCTATCTATCTCTCTCTCTCTCTCTCTCTCTCTATATATATATATATATATATATATATATGCAGAAAAAGCTGCTGGTTGTAATCACTTTGTGAGAGTCTTTAAGATAACTGTAACCAGCTGATAACATTAAGAAAAGGACATTAAAATTGGACCATTTTACCTTCATAGTTGTAAATCTTGATTCATTGTTATATATTTATTGTCATATTATCAAATTCATTGTTATAAACAACTTTACATTATAAAAAATTAATATAGCTATTATCATAGATATCTTAAAATAGTTCTCAACTCATTTCCGATGAAGTATATTAGACTGACCGATTTTGATAACAATAACCGTCTGATGACATTATCCAGGATTATAATAATTGTCTTCCTCTGTATATGGTCATCTATCTGAATATCTTCCTCTAAATGTGGAGCCTTTCTATAAAACCTTCCTTAACCAGAAATGGTATGAAGCAAATAAGCAATTACCATTAGTTTATATGAGAATAATCTCTAAGTGTGGCCCAGATTCAAAAATGGTAATGATTGTATATTAAGCAGCATCATTAGAGTTTGGGATGGTGTAATAGAGAGGAAGGTATTGTGAACTGCTTCTATATCAGTGGCATAAATCAAACTTTCAAAATACTGGCAATACCTCTATATGTATTTTTGGGATACCTCTGTACGTACATAAATCTCTATATGTACATATCAGTAGATTGGACAGTTTACGTCGGATAGAATGTGATAATTATGGAGACAATTCATTTGGAACATTTTCAGATTAATTGTCTCTACAATTATCACATTCTCTTAGACATAAACTGTCAAATCTAATGATATATATATACTCCCGGCAAAATGAGAACACATATATACATAGGTGTTTTAAGTACGCTATTTTGAGCTTCTGCTTACCGAAAGCACTCTTAGGTCAGTCATTTGAACAGAGTCGCATTAAGTCCGTTATCAGGTGGATACAGGCTCGAGTCTCAATTGATGATGATTTTCTTTAGTCATTTACATAGTTGGTTGTTTGATTTGCCACTTGGTTAAATCCGGTGCCGGACAAAATATGTTTTCAAATAAACTGTCTTCACAATTATCTCAAATCTTTATGTTTGTAAATCTGTATCATTTGGAACAAATTCCTGAGATACCGTCATATGAACGGCAAATTTTCTTTTTTTAATTTTGAATTTTTTTTTCATATTGAAATCAAAGAGATTTGATCTTACTTCCCTTATATTAGCTTCTTGGATTTGATACTGTGAAGCAGGAAACAGAGTTTTTTCCAAAGTTGTGCTGAAATATAAAAAAAGTACATGTTTGCTTTTATGTCATGAAAAAATAAGTCATAGACATCTTTGTTGAGCACCAAAATGATTTTTTTTATTTGATATTTGTCTGGTTGAAATGACGTCTTACATTGGCTTACTTATTTTTAAAAAATCTACCCAAGGGTGGAATGGTGAGGTGATTCATGCTAGACATCCACAACTACTTTTGATTTATATATTGTTTTCTTTCTCTTCGTTACTTACAATTATCTGAGTACAATGAGCCCATACATATTTATATATGAACATTAATTAGCTGAATGCTTCAAACTCATTTTACTATGTATAATATAATCATTAGAGACTGAGGATAGTAGACAGCACATGTTTTGGTAATTAGATGATTGAAAAGTTGCTTGCTAATGATTTAATTAAACATTGATAACTACAAAATGAAGCTACCAAAACTGCATGGTATGTAAGACCCTAGCAACAGGAACAATTAAATTAAAAACTCAAAACTTTTTTTATTATTTCCAATAACCAATGCATCCACCCTGTAGTCACCTATGGAGCTGAAACATGGAACCTAACCAAAAGATTGTCCCTCGAACTAGGAACCATGCAATATGCACAGTAGAGAATCATACCCAATATAACATGGAGAGATCACAAGACAGCACAAAATATTGAGGAAAAACAGGAATTTGAGATATCATAGAATCCATAATGAAACTCAGGCAATGGGTTTGTTATGTTACAAAAATGTCAGACAACGGCTGTACATCACCTCTCACCATGTGGATCCCTTGAGATCATATGTGAAACCGTGGCTGACAGAAAATGAGATGACATGACAAACTAGACTGATTCAGAAAGCACTGGCTCTTTAACACCATGATAGAAAGGGCTAGTGAATCTTGAGGAAGGTCAAAGTCTATCAATGGAAGTTAAAAGGATGATGATGATGATGATGATGACGATGACAAAGACGACGATGATGACAACAACAATGATGATGATGATAATGAGGAGGAGGAGGAAATAAGAGAGAGAGAGAGAGAGAGATGGAGAGCTGAGTGATGTATATAAAATGATAAAAAAGAATTCTCTCTCTTTTTGGGATATACTGCAAGTAGTTTAAATTGGGGAATGAAGAAACACCTGCAACTTGTCAACAATATCAAAACTATCTTTGTATGCCTTTTTGCAATTCCTCAGTTTTCCAACCCCTTTGGAGTGGCTGATATATCTCATGAGGATTTTCTTAGTTCTGGAGTGGTTGATGAGATATCTCATGATTTTCTTAGTTCTGGAAATGAGATATCATATAAAGGTTTTGTTTCTTCTTCTGGGCTTTTGTACTAAGGCAGTGAATTGGATAGTGATTCAAGACAATTCACAGCTGTTGACATGATATCTTGTCATAAATGTCTTTGTCCTGAGTCTTCTTACTCTGGTAATGAATCACAAAGCAATTTGAGATAATGTGTATATAGTGATGAGGGAGTGAAAGCAGTGATTTTTATGGAGCTGCTGACAAGATATCTTGCGAGAAAGTTCTCCACCCTTAATCCTTTAGCTTAGGCAGTGAGTCAAATAGTGATTCAAGATAATTTGCAGATGGTGATGAAGGTAGTGAAAGCAATGATTGCTCTAGAATGTCTGGAGTCAACTTTGTTTTCCCACTGCAACAACAACAAAAACAAAAACTATCCTCATCAAAATGAGGGATGTAAAACAATACATAAAACTCACATTTCGCTACCATGATTTGAACTCATGACCAATCGATTGCCAGCAAGATGTCCTATTAAATCGACAAGTCTTGGATATTAATGAAAACTTATCATACAGAAATGCACAAGCTTATTTCATTCTGGTAAATGAATACATTTTCACAAAAAAATATATATATTTTTATAATTTTTTTTTTATCTTTTATGAAATACAAAAATTGCACTAATCATCTGAAGTAAGAATATAAATTGTAGTGGAATTAGACCCTGCAGTGGCTAGTCTAGATTTATTTAGCGACATATATTCTAGAATATATGCCTAAATGACTTAATACTTAAATGTTGTTCAAGTATAAAGTAGCATACATGTATATAAATATCCTTGGAATACATCATGTTATAAGAGTATTCAATATATATATATATATATATATATATAGAAACATATATATATATATATACATATATATATATATATATATATATATATATATATATATATATATATATATATATATATGAGATGCTGCCAAAAACACTCAGTCTTTTTTAAATATCTGTGTACGTTGGGGCCAAAGTTCTATGAACTTGTACGAAAATAATTAAAGATTAGTAAAAAGTTAAAAAGATGCTCCTTGTCTGTCATTTTTAAAAGAAGATGCATTGAAAAAAATATGTTGCCAAAAATATGTATATATATATATATATATATATATATAGAGAGAGAGAGAGAGAGAGAGAGAGAGAGAGAGAGAGAGAAAGGCACACATTTTTACTAATATTTAGTTAAAAATATGTCAGTATTCTTAAGTGTTAAATGGTATATTTACATGCTCATTTGTACAGACACTACCTCACTCATGTAAATATTTGTATGGCTATATTCAAATTTATGTATATCAAAAGTCTACATTTGTATTATGCTGATAGATACATATTGCATAAAGCAAATCCATCTCTATCTCATTGTATTCTCATATTTACATATACACACAAAAATATTAAGATCCATGAAAACATATATGCATACAAATTCCAATTTTATATATGCGTGTGCAAGCAGAAATACACGAAGATAGAGTCAATGATAATTGTATGTGCATATCTAAGCCAAAAGATAAATAGTTTGTGTATTTATATCTATGTGTATGTGTGCGTATAATTTCATAGAAAAGATGTCCATAGTTACATGAATATTATATGCATATACAAGAAGAACGTACTTTAGGAATAATTTTATTTTCTCACCCTCTAAAAAAGTGCACTTTTAACCGCTCTGATTTTCATCTCTATGTCTCTGTGGGTTAGAAAAGTTACTTTTTTGGCCTAATCACACATTTATTTGTCTAGGGCTGTTTTGAAATCTTCTGGGCACTTGTCCACACTTTGTTTTGCAAATTTGAACAAGTGAAAAATTTACTGTGTACCAAAATTCTCAATCAGTCCATGTATGAGGTTAGTAAATAAGTTACATTTTATATCTTTCCGTCTCTTCCTTTTTTTTCTGTTTGTTTCTTCATTAGATTTTCTTACTTCTTCCCTTACTTTATAAACATTGCAATGTATGTAATATTAGTTTGCCAATTCTCTCTTTTGAGTCAAGATGCATCCTCTTTAAGCCGCTGTCTCTCTACATTTAGGAAAAGTGGTTTAAACACTGTTGCTGGATTCAGGTTATTCATATGTTCTGACATATTCATGTATCTATGCAACCAGGCTTCATCCAGCCCTAAGTGTTCATAATTTTGCACACATGCTCTCCTCAGTGAGTAAAGAAAAATCTTTTTTTTTCTTTAATTCATCTCCCAAATCATACCTTAAAATTTGAGATTCAATTTACAATGTACGTTTATGCTAAATTAGACACTCGTTTTTTGAGAACTCAGACAGAAGGCAAAAAATGTAACATCCATAGATCATACCTTTTAGATATTTCAATTGATCACTCCAACATGGCATCCTGCCAAAAAATGTTGGTTACCTTTGCAGATATATTTGATCTGTTGTGCATGTTATTAATCCCCACCACCCACAACAGTGGGGTTTAAGTTATTCATGTTTCCCAACATGTATCTGTATATATATATATATATCTATTGGTGAGCTGATGTCACTTTGTCTTAGTCTTTTTTTTGAGCTGGAAACGTTCTGAGTGTTCCATGATTAAGGAACAGCTGAGTTAGTAGATATGTTGCAGAGCTCTGACATATACAGGATCGACTATTTGTTGTATGATTGCATCATTCTTAAAACGATCTTCTGGAATTTAAACTGGACAAATGAAGCAAATCAGAATTGACAACAATTAACTAAGTAACTTCAGATTTTCTGACAGTGTTGTCTTTCTTGCTGAGAACCTTCATGAACTCCAGATTTTGTAAGATGAACTAAATAGAGAAAGCAAGAATATAGGTCTTCATATAAACTTCAGTAAAACTCAATGTCCTACAAATATGTTGAGGACAAAGAAACAAAGACCAGAATTCAAGATGTAGAACCAAAGAAAGTGGATTATTACATCTCAGTCAGACTACGAAGCTTCATGAAATCCTCAAAAGAAGGAGAAAATAAAAGAAAAATCACCTGACAAGCTTTCGGTAGAGCAAGCTCAACATCCAAGAGCTAAAAAGCATTCCATTGGTCAATTTAGAGGCTGCTGCTGCTGATGTATCCATGTATCTGGGCTTTATCCGGGCCTAACTGTTATAAGAAGAATCTAGAAATTTTGCACCCGCACCCCCCTCAATGAAAAGGAGAGTGAGATAACACACCTTTTCACATATATCTTAACTGTAACAACAACAAAAATTCAAAGGCCCAAATGACTGTTTTAACTCCAAATTCTCATTTTTTTCATTCACGGTCTATATCTGCTCTATTTGTCTTGATCAATGCAGACGATTATGTTATTAGGAAATGGATACACAATCCGACAGAATGATTATAATTTTCAATATCTTATTTAGAAACTTTATTAGAAATGATCTCTCATTATCACACGACATATGTATCATTTGGCCAAGACAACATGAGTAGAATAAACAATTAAAGGAAATGGGGCAGGTGCAGGAATGATGAATTCACTCTGCAATAACAGGAGATCATTTTAATATTATATAATGCAATTTATGTCGGATCATATATCAATTTCTTAATAACATGTATCAGTATACGTATATGTATCCATGTATCTGAACTTTGCTCAGTCCTAACTATTCATACTTTTTTGTTTTTTTTAATCATGAATTAATGGTTCAAGTCATAGTGAAAGTATTTCCATCAATTCTACAAGCAACACTGCGTAAATTACAACGTAAAAAGAAGCATATATGTTGAGGTGATTCACAATTTCCATTGGGAAGCTAATTTTTTAAAAAATTCTCAAGTTAATTTTGTGGACCACTTACATGAGATTACAATGAAAGTTGTCGAATGTTTCAATTTATTTGGTAACACAAATAGGGTAGTGATTAATGATACACTTGATTATTATAATACTCTCCATTACTTCCAATAACCTTATTACTTCTCTTAAAGTTTTTGATACCAAATTTATGCCCAAAGCTATTTTCAAACATTGGAATTGTTGACTGTAGACTTAAGCTTAGACTGGTTATTGTTTAAAAATTATTAATAGATGATTCTTTGCATAAACCAATAAACACTAGACAAGATCTTCTTCAGATGAAAGTTGCTGCTCGGCTTGGGCATAGTTCTACCATCAATACTGTGCCACAGATCGCCATGCTCGACGTTGCAGAAAAGGATACATTTCACGTCTCTACAAACATTTCCATCTAAAAAGGTTCCATGAAGCAACTGAAATTGCAGTGGCTCACAAGAATCAACACATTACATGTGATCTGCTACGGACTGGTAATGTGGAACCCATTTCCAAATATTTTATTTTGTTACAACCTGATATTTGAGGTGTTGGTTTGAACGTTTAGAAATGACTGATAAGATATTGTAAAAGAAATTTCTCTGTCCTGCAGAGTAAAAGAAATATCCTGGTCACCAGGTGGTTAAGGATGAAAATGGAATGAATTTGTTCACTTTCAAAGAGTAATCCGAACATAATTGCTTTACATGTTTGTCTTTGATCAAAATTTAATCCTGTGTTTTGTTGAAATATTCTGTTTGTCTAATCTTTGATTTTTTTTCATTTATGAGAAGATGATAAAACAAAGGTGTAAAGCTTTTATGTTAATGTTTTACACACTCAGTATCCAATTTATAATGTTTGGTTTCTTCTGCCAAACTTGTTCAGGTGAATTTTTAATTTTTTAATGTTGTAATATTGCAAGTATATTTTTTTTTGAGATTTGAATAAAGTTGTTTGTTCAAATTCGTGTGTGATTGTTCTGTTTTTGAAATGAGCAGTTGCTGCATGGAGGAAACAAAAAAGAGAGGGTGGAAAAAGAGATGAAGGAATGTAAATAGATTAACCATTGTGTACGGAAAATGGATTTTGAAAAACTCTCATAAAGGGACAAAACTCTGCTCACTACTATCCTTCATATAAAATTTACATTCTTTAGACACTTAACAGGAAGCAATGATCAGTTTACTTATTACAAAGGCTGTTATCAAATCAATTTGATCCTCTCTGAGTGCCCCACTTTTGAGGCCTTGTGCCAGTCTAGTCTAAGTACAGAACATATCTGTGAATGACTAATAGAGCCAATGTTATAAGCAATTTGTTTTAGGCTAATTGACTTTTCTACAAGAACAGAAAATATCCCGATATCTTTTTTTAACCAGTTTACACATGGTTGAATGATGGCTCTAAACGCAAAATTAGTCATGTGATTTAAGTACGAGATCACACGGGTTTGATCATGGATCAAATACAGAGGGCAGCCAGTACACATCCAGAGATACATTCCTACACAGGGTTTTTTTTATCCCTGTCAGAAGAGTCAGATGCGATGACATAAAGAGGGCTAGTTTTTTGTTTAACCCAGACAATAAAAGAAGAGGAAACATTGTTTTTTGTTTGACCTCTCTTTCTCTCCATTCTGCATTATAGGTTCAAATAATATTAGACCTCTCAACCATAACCAAAGCAAATTGAGTTGTATTTTCACAACCTGCTATCAAAATATTTTATTACGTTTGGTACCGTACACTGACCATTTTATGACTAACAATACAAAAATTATATTTTACAGGTCTGGTTAGTCGCTCAGTAGATGCCGTCACATGAACAACATTTTATGGTAATTAAAAAATTGGAAAAAAATGGTGATAAATAAATATGTCATTTCTCTCGCCCTTTGATGGACAGTGATTACTAAAAATATGTCCGAATTTTCAGAAAACAAACATGCATCAAACTAATGGATCAATTTAGCATAAACTTACATTACAAATTGAACCCCCGCCAATTGAGGACGAAAAATGTTTTTTCTAAACATAATAAGGAGTAAATGTTTAAATATTCAGTCCTTTAGTAAAAAAACTAATTATAGTAAACATATTTTTTACATCTAAATGAATAAATATATAGAGTAACCTTTCATGAATGAAAAAAAAATTTGTTTTATTTCAATGCATATAATCCTAGGGTATACAACATAGAAGCCCATAGGGTGCAGTGGTCTCAAAACTGACCCGAGGCTAAATTGACCATTAAGGATCATCAAAGGTCAGCAGCATGTATCCTATGTCCATCCTGGGGTTAGTTTACCTATGTACCCGAATTTGCCGTCAATAGAGCGCTACCATTTATCAGTCTATAAAACATAAAGTTAGTTATGAACAAAAAAAAACCACATTCGTTGTTTTCATAGTATTACATATACATATATATATAAAAAGAGCATATTCCCCGAAGGTCTTAGATCATCATTTTTGGCTATTTCTCTGCCAAAAGAGAATCTAAAAGCACATCCTTCACAGAATAATGTGTTGGTACATGTTGGCAGGCAGACAGGAACTAGCCAGTTTTGTCAGAGGCAACCAATTAGTTCTATACTAACCCAACTACCACAACCTCCACTAATACTACTGATCCTCTGCTAACAATTGATCCAAATACCCTAACTGCTACTACTGGCACTCGAGTTGGATATTGTTTGATATAATTTGCACTAACAAACCCTTCATAATCCAAGGGGCCTGTCCTTCCCCTATTTGAAACCAACCATCAACACATAATTTCTCCTCATCAGACGTGGTAAAATGAACAAGGAAACACAATTATTCATGTGTGTTGTGTGTGTATATATATATATACATATATATATATATATATATATATATATATATATATATATTAGACACACATACATACACACACACAATCCAAGTGTCCACCTTTCCCTACTTGTCCCTAACCATTAGCAGAAAAATTCTGATCCTATATACGTATATGAAGACGTTCGCATGATTTTAAATGTGTGCATCTATGTGTAAAACTAGATGTACATTGGTATGTATGCGTTTGAGTAGATATATTCCAATCAATGTTAATGTATGCATGTGTATGCATATATATATATATATGTATATATATATATATATATATATGTGTGTGTGTGTGTGTGTGTGTGTGTGAGGAGAAAAGTTGACAATGTGGAAAAGGAAAAAGATTTGAGACTAATTAGTTTATGTAGTTTTCACCGTTTTTCTCAAACAAACTTTTGCTTCTAAGCTCTGAGGAAGCCCCGTATGGGTGAAATGTATGTAAACAATCATATTTCTTAATTAAAAAAAAATTGAGATGCACTAATTAGTCTCAAGTGTATTTCCTTGTCCACAATATATATATATGTATATGCCAAAATAAGTTTTTTGGGGGGAAATGTTTACTTGAGCATTTTCATCACAAATACTGAGATCCCCAAGTTAGCCAAACCCACAAGCATTGAAGTCATGCTGCAAAAGCTCCACCTAGATAAGACAGGCCATGTGGCAAAGATGAAGATCAATCAGTTATTAAAGACACTGCTAGTGAGAGAACTTGTTGGCTTGAGAAGTTTGGTCCCATAAAAGAGATAAAAGGACCCCTTACAAAGGACCCTCATCTCTAGTGAAATTGAGTATTGTCAGTGGACAATGGAGGCAGCTGAAAGTGGAACATGGCAACACATAGTTTACCAAACAACCTATCTTGTCAAAGTAAAGTGCAGAGCAAGAAAAGAAGAAATCCTGTCTCTCCTGCATAGGCGTCACTGGCCACCAGAGAGCCTACACCAAATGTAGATGTCTCAAAGCCAAGCCATCATGATAATATATGCCATTGTCATAGCTTATCTGTGATTATGTTTTGATTGTGTTTTAGTACTGCAATGATTCTACTCGATGTATAGATAAAACATCCATTGCCCTCTTGAATCGTGGATACTTTCATTATTTTCTTTTGTTGTAATGATTCCCTCAAGGTTGTGTGTTACAATTCATATATGATTAGCTTTATGATAGTAATGTGTCTCAATACTTTTACAACTCAAATTATATTTTAAATTCTCTGTCATAAAAATGGCACTTTATCCCTTGTTTTGAAGGATGAAATTAACTCTGAAAAAGATTCTTTTAGACAATGACTTGACCATGTCAAGATTGATAATGGGAGTAAAAGCTTTCTGCTGGTGGTGCCTAGACGAATAAAACAGTTATGGCAATGTTTTTTGCCCAGATGCTTACTCACTTACTCTCTCCTTTGTCAATCATTATTGGAAGCAAAGGACAAAACATTTTAAGGTTTATCACAATACGACACAGCACCTGGAAACTTGTGGATTATCAATGTTTAATTTGCAAGTACAAATCAAGGGTGAATTTGTTTGTTGAATTGTTCAGAAAGTAATGTCATGTTCCGAATTCTATTTGGTCAATTAAATTTCTTCTTTGCATCCCTGATGTTATCAATACAACATTTCTGCTAATTCATTCTTCCACCCTTGTTGGATATATAATCTGAGAAACGAGGCATACCCTTATTTCTCCAGCCAGTTATAGTGATACAAGTGAAGATTTATGTGAAAATTGCCTTGATTTAGTCAACAGAAAGCTTATTATTCCTCAGAATGACCACGCAATACCACTTATAAGTAAAACAAAATTTGATCAAATTGTTCAGCCGAGAAGATCCACCACAGTGTTCCTTCGACTAGATTCAATAACTTCAAATTTTCATTCATTCAGATCAAGGGAGTACTCTCTTTGTGGTGGAACCTTTAAAAATACTGAAGTGATCAGTTCAGCATTACCAGAGTTCATTATGTCTAGAGTCCCAGATTCTCTTCAAAAAAGACTGAAAAACTTTTTATCTTTCAAATTTTGTTCTCCTTGATTTCAGATCAAAATCCAACAAATAACTTGATATCAGGCTACGGATTAATTGATATACCCTTGTATATGGAGATTTTGTTGATATATCTGTTCATATCATTCTTCACGTGGCCATATATATATATATATATATATATATATGTATGTATGTATGTATTGTGTATAAATAGGAATATCAATGTTGAGTAATGTGCATATGAAGATATGTGCAAATTTGCTTTTTAAAATCAATACTGATGGACATGATTGGTATATGTGTGTTTTTGCATATATATATACATACATGTATATATATATATATATATATATATATATATATATATATATATGTATATATATGTATATAGTCCAAGGATGTGTGTGTGTGTATGTACATATATATGCATTTGTGTGCATTAGTGTATATATATATATATATATATATATATATATATATATATATATATATATATATATATATATTATATATAAGGGCAATTATATACCAGTCATTTTTATACTTCAAAAAGATAATATATAGCTGAGAAAATATTATTAGCGAATGTGTAAATATTGGCAATGAGCCATACTGTTAGACATAAAAATAATTTTGAGTTTCCAGATATGAAGCCATCCTTTCAATGTATAAACAGTTAAGTAGACAAAGTAAGACACACAGACACAAAAATATTTCCATATTAGTGAATAAATCCTATCAGTTCATTTGAATGTAAATTGATTAAAATACTCTGAAATACCTCATTGTCTATTAATATGTGGGTATACACATATATATATACACATACAAATATACACACATATGTATAGTGACAAATATATACATAGATACATGTGAATGTGTGTACATTAGTATACAGTTGACTTTTTATGCATTTGTTGCTATTCGGACCCAGGTTGGCAATGAGATATGTATATATAAGTGTGTGTGTGCATGTATATATGGGAGTATGTATCTGTATCTGTATATATTTGTCATTGTGCACACATTTACAATCATACACATGAAAAATAAGAGTAATTTTCTTAGCTCAGTTATTTCATTTAAACTTTTTGTTCATTCATAAAAAACATTCAATCAGAAAACATTAATAATCCTACTGTATCTGTTTATTCACTCACTAGTATGCATGTGTGTGTGTGTGAGTAGATTTGTGTGTCTCTGCGTGTATGTATGCATGTGTGTATGTGCATGTGTATGTGTGTGTGTGTGTGTATGTGTGTGCTATTTATTTACTCTCCCACCAGAGCAAAATGTGACACAAGGTCAGGGTTTTACGTGGAGAAAATAGGAGACACCCTCAAAAACAGGTCCAGTTGATGCGACTTTGGAGCCTGAGTAACCGGGGTTGCTAAAACAACCATATGCATGAAAGCATCAGGACAAGCACGACCTGTCCCTTTAAGTGCAATGGGACAGTGTTGCCCCGGGGCAACGGATAACCTGCAGCTGGGCCGAGTAATAGTGGGAGAGTCCAAGGATGAATCCAAAGGCTCCCAGCATGCATAGCAATGCACCGTCTCAGTATAACCTCAGTGACTGACGCACTGCACTGGCGCACTCGGTCTTTGACACTCACCATAACAAAATCTCCGGCCCATTTGGCAGACAAGCGTCAGTACCGGCTCCTTGCACTCTGCTGTAGAACAGACACTACACTCTAATCTATGCCAACAAGGCCAGAAAAAGGTGTGTGTGTTTGTGTGCGTACTTCAATGCCAGATACTCATCTTCATCAGTTTGAAAGCTAAGTTAGAAAAGGAAAGAATTTGCATGACTTTAATAAAAGTTTAAATTTCATTAAACAAAAAAATAATGCAAGATTTAAGTGATTTAATTTTTCTTTCCATCTGCATATTTGTAAGAACTTTCAGAATTGGTCATGCACCTCAACAAATATCATTTTCCACGAAAGTTCTGATCAGAAACTCATCTACAAGTACGACTTTTATCATCAACTTCAAGCTGTGGTCACATTGTTTCCAGAACTATCTCTGATAATACACAGATTCCAAACCCCCTCAACCCTACCGCAAAGCATAACATGAAAGCATCAGATTAACCAATGAGTTTTAGCTCTGTATTAGCCATAATTCTGTCATGGATAACTTCACACAGCTTTCATTGCAATAAAGACACGTTAGACAGGGGATGAAACTGGTCAAACATAGATTGTAACCAGAGAAAAGCCGGTCAGCTAACAGCGCCAAATTAAAGAGCGGGTGGCTCACAGAGAGAACAAGTCAGGAACTCATGTGCATACGGAAAATATTAGCACAGCTCCTCCAATCAGGCATTCATAATAGATATGATTGATTTTTCACTCAAATACAACAGTAAGTTCAGTAATTTTTCATATCTATTCAACAGATATCATCATCATCAGCCATTTGAAATCCAATGTTGGACACAGGCCCTTCCCATGGTCTGTAAGTTTTTTTCCTCCTCATGGTTCCCAAACATTCTGTACTTGTCCAGATAATCACACCATAATTTTGCTGATAATTTTGAGGAATCCATCCTGCAAGTATGATGTCCTTGAAGCACAACAATCAAAACTGAAAATGTTGAATGAATCACTGCATCAACCTGGAATCTTCAAAAGATGAAGAATTCAGGCTAAAAATCACCGTACATTGATAAACTTTCAGCAGAGAAAATTTGATCTTCAAGAACAAGAAATCCTATTGGTCTTGAAAAGAAATGTTTACAGATATGCATAGCCGTAATTCGAGACTGATCATTCTTCGCTAACTATACGTATTTCTATGTATTTCTGTGCATGTATATGTGTGTGTATATATATATATGAGAGTAAATATATACACTCACATACACGAGGTGCTAAAATTCAAGGAATTTGGACAGTAGATGCTATTCGAATTTGTTATATACTTTTTTTACATTTCCATTTGAAAGATCACTGAATGTATGTCTAAGGGTGCTGCTTTGAAAGAGACAGTGGAAACTAGGAATTAGACTAAGTAATTTCTTTCATGATCGGATTCCCAGAACTTTTGGGTTTTACTTCATATATATATATATATATTGATATAGATTGATATAGATTGATATAGAGCAGGTGAGTTTGGTCTAACAAAAAACATGAATTTACTTCTGCATAAACAAGGAAAACTTCAATTTTAGTGTATCTCATGAACAGACAAAGATTTTCTGAATGAGTTTTTGCTAAATGATAGGGCATCAAAAAATAATTAAATACTCCCAAAAGTTCTCAATGAAATTCATTTGAAGAGTGGGCAATAGATTCTGAAAGAAGTGAATCAATTTTTGAGTGGATCAGTGCACAATTATCTCCCCTAACATTGTAAATATTTGCCCACACCACAATTTATCATTGAAAAAGTCTGTACCCACAATACCGCCAAAAGTTCTAAATGAATTTCAATGAAATTTTGTCAAAAGAATTAAGTTATGAAATTTTGGAATCCATGCTCAATTACCACCCCACTTCCTACCTAACCATTCAGATTGCACAATAGCTCCAAAGGTTTTCTATCTGTCAACACGATACTTCTAAAAATTCTCTATGAATTTCAATGTTGTGGGAGGATGGGGAAAAAGGCCAAGAAAGAACATCAAATTTTGGAGCAGATCCATCAACAATTACCTCCGCCACATTATAGTTATCAGTCCACATACTGTTTGATTTTAGAAAAAAAGGGTTTATGACATTTGAATGTAAATAGTTCTGGCTTTATGGAAAATGGTTTTAAATCTTTTTTGTGACTGATCTAGATTGTCAACCCAAGATATTCTTATTGACTGATTGTTTAATTGGTTTCATAAGTTGACTAAAATTCCTTCTAGGTTCTATTACAGTGCCAGGACTACATGTAATTGTGGAAGATACTATTCATTGTGTAAGTTTGAGAGCATTATATCCTCACTTTTTGTGAGGATATCCTTATCTGGTAATTGTGTGTGTGTGTGTGTGTGTGTGTGTGTGTGTGTGTGTGTGTGTGTGTGTATAAAACAATGTTTGTAAATGTGGATAGAGATAGATATACTTTGTTGTTGTTGTTGTTATACTTATGTGAATAAATATTTAGAAAATACCAGTTAGACTGACTGGGACAGTTTTGAGTAGAATCCATTTTATTTAAAAGAATCCAAGTATTGTCAAGCAATGGAACAAATGAATGAAAGTTCCATGTGATTCTTTGGATTACTGTATTCTTCTGATCACAGCTCAGCCTTAAGGGAAGAAACTGTAGATCACAAGATGAATAAAACTTCTTGTGGAGAATCTCAAAGCTGAGTTCTTAATGTTTTCCCATTCCTGCATCATACAAAGTGTCTTGGCTCTAAGGAAAAGGAGAGGCAACACATTCAGCTCTAAAGTAAAAGATCTTGGAACTTTGATTTCTGAGTAATAAGCTCGGATCAGTCTCCTCGTCCGTAATCTGTCTCCCATGTGGCTGTTCCACAAGTAACCATTCATTGGAAATAGAAGATTTTCTATTTACAGCATAAGTAAAATGCAATAGCTTTCCTTTTTTTTTTCTGCTGTAAATCCCAGTAACGGTTCAAGGAACTTTTGATTGTCTTTTTAGAAGATATTTAAATGATTCTTTGGATTGTGTACTTAGTATCATATAACATAATCAGATTGGTTTTGAAAGTTATCCTCAGAGTATTTTATTAGAATTGCAGCAACTGACCATACTATGTTGATTTCTTTTGTCAGCAGTATTTTCCACTCATTTAATAAATTAGTCATTCAATAGAAACTGTTATGAGATCAAAATCTTTTGGCAGCATGCCGTGTTGGGGTTCATCAATTAAAAAGTTGGAAAAAAAGGATGATCAATGGAAAAGTTACTTCTCTAGCCTGAAAAGTGTCTGATTTTTCAAAAAACAAGCTGTCAGACACAAACTAAGAGATGAATTTAGCATAAATTTACATTGCTAATTGACCGCCCCCCCCACAAAAAAAACTCTTATTCAACAGGGAATTTTCGATAGACAAAAAAATTATTTTTTCTAGACAAATAAGGAGTAAAAGTTTAAATTTTTAGCCCTCTGGCTCCATTGGTTAGGCCTCTATCTGCCACATATATACAGGTCAACTTGAAAACTGAAGAAACTAACGTGAACTGTTTTGTTTGACAATTTCTAATATCAAAGAAAGATAGCACCAGTGATGTGAATAACAGGAAATGTATAAGATTGATGAAAATGACCTCAGAAATTTTTGACAAAATCTTTTATTCGTATTATTTCATAGCATCATTATTCAGTCATCAAAGTATTTCCCCTGACCTTCTATAGACATAATTTACATTTCAGCTAAATTGTCTATTCCATTATGAAAGAAATTAAAGTTTTGATTGGGGGAATTCTTCAAGGGATTTTCAGATATTTCATTGAGATCCCTGACCAGACAAAGAGCATTGCATGTGAAAGTCTAAAGGCTAAAAGTCTAGAGAATATTTTGAAGAACTTCCCATTACAACTTCATGATTTTCACCTGCTACTCATTTACAACATGGGGATGGGTATTATTTTGCGGAAATAATACCAGTTGACTTGCCCAGGAAAATATCTCCATTGTCCTTCATAAAAGCCAATTGCTTACTGTAACACAGTAATAGATTGTTCAGTTCTAGGAATTCATAATAAAGAATTCTCTTTGAATCCCAACAGATACAGAAAACATTTTTTTTCCAGTAGAATCGATTTTGGTTGGAGAGAATATACATTTTATATTCAACCAAGTTTTTCACCCCATCAAAGTAAAATTAGAAATTTTCCTCAAACAATTCTCAAAGAGTGTGCAAAAGCAATAGAGAACTGGGAAAAAGATACCATCATAATGCTTTCAAGCAAATGATTATGTAAACAAAGCATTCGGAATGAACTCTACTGCAGTGCAAACTGTTCAGCATCGGTTCAATAAGTTTTGGTTTATGAAAATAGATACCAATATTAAATATCAACTGAGGCCCAAGCTTGTTCTTATCAAATTATATCAATACAATATGAAAGATTAGTCAGGTCTCACATAAACTGAATGAAATGCTCCATTATAGCACTAAACCCCATTCTTCTAAGCTAAGTGTTCCCAAGTTTAATGTATTTTTCCAACTTTTCATCTTTTTCTATTGCCTTGAAATAATATGATTGCTGTGGAAGTCCTAAAATCATGTGCTTAAACCATCGTTTGTGGTTGGCCACTGCTGTTGATAATTATCCATCATTAAGAACAGGTTTAGGCCTTATTATTATTATCTTTATTTCCAAACCCAAATCTATTGAACCAATGCTGAACACCGAGCAGCATCAGTTCAAATTTTAACATTCTACTTGGAAATTAGTTTAATTTCTTGAGTAAACATGGTCACTGTTAAGGACTCAAAAACCTCCAATAATAACAGATTACGTCTCCATTTACATTGAATCTACAAAAATGCAATTACATTAGTAACTCTTTTACTTTTAGCATTGTTTCCTACAATGTAAGAAAATATGACATTTCATGTGTAACAGCCTGATACATTATTTATGTACATTGACTTGTTTGTTGTAAGTACGTCGGTCTGTTTATATGGTATGTACATATATCTGTAAGTTTTAATGCATATACTTTGTACCTTTTTTTCCATTGCGGTGATATGAATCAGATAAGATTGGACTTGCATTAGTTACTGATTTGATATACTTGGTATTTTTTTGTTTTCATCTCACAGAAATGGCCAAATATTCTTGTTTATCACTTAATACCATGCAATGCTTAATTCATTCAAGCAGTTGTAAAAATTCTGGCCATTAGTGTTTGAAGGGGAAATGGTTTAAACAAATTCAGAAGAAAAATATAGATTATAACTATTTTTGGCAACTTTAACTTGACTGGGGTCCAAAAATCCTGATGGCACCAACACAACAATGAATCAGTGTATGGGAGAGGGGAGTGCAATCATTGTTGGTGGGGTGCAGCTCAAAAGAGCAAAAAATGAACAATATAATTTTCTTTCTTTTTTTTTCCACCAGGCTAGAGAGGTAATTACATTTTTCTTCCTTTAGTGAGGTAATTACAATTTTCTCTTCCTGCTTGAAATATTAAAGCGCATAACTTCAAGAAAGTCATCATTTTTTTCCTTTTGATTTTTGAATACATTTTCAAATTATTTTGAGTTATGTTGTAAAACATTTTGAAAATTGTTTTTTCACTCTATGTTTTATAATAAATGTATATGCGTGGAAGTTCATCTTAGTCTGGCATATGGTAACATAGAGAGAAATAGAGGATTGTGTTGTTTCAATCTTCTTTGAAGGGAAAGTTTGCTTACTTGGAATCCTAGCTTATATATATATATATATATATATATATATATATATATATAATGAATGCTTATTTCTTTCTTTCTTTCTTTCTTTCTTTCTAACTCACTTTATGCTTTATGG
This sequence comes from Thysanoteuthis rhombus, assembly GCA_963457665.1. Lineage (NCBI taxonomy): Eukaryota > Metazoa > Mollusca > Cephalopoda > Oegopsida > Thysanoteuthidae > Thysanoteuthis > Thysanoteuthis major. The sequence continues at coordinate 68,058,768 of OY735201.1, read as the reverse complement.
ACTCCTAAATAGTTGCACCCTATAGGCTGCTAATTGGGGTAGAAAGGTAACTTGACGCTAGTATGAACAAAGGATACATGATGCTGATTTTTGGTGACCTCTAAACATCAATTTGAGATTAGGTCAATTTTTGCATTTTTCAGATCTCAATAAGGCTAACATTATATGGGATAGGTGGTACTGACCTCCAAGGTTTCTACTGGTCAATGAAGAGTTAAAACTAGTTTTTCTTTCCCAATTTGTAATTCTCTGTTCAAAAATCGTTTTATTTCTATAAAAAAAACATTGGCTGTGATAATGGTCCAATCGTTAGCATGGCGGAAAAAACCCGACTCTATCACTGTAAACAACCAATTAATAGACAACATGTCTTTAAAATTAGTACAAATAAATAGCTAAGTTTGGTTGTATTTCACTCAGCACCCTATAAAGATTAAACTTTACTATTCCCTGAACTACAGTGAGTGTTCATGTATAATATAGACATTCATTTTTGGAGGGGTAACTTGAAAAGAGGTCCTTGTTTATCTCTTGAAAATCAGTATCTCTGATGATTAATATTCGACTTTAATGCAAAAGTGTATACTAAGTTGAAGGGTAAAGAAGAGTTATGGTGTCAGACAGAAATGAGTACTCCCAATAGATGGAGAACCTCTAGGTTAGTTTCAGTTTACAAATCAATCCTGGACAGCATTTGAACTAAATTTTCTGTCCTCACTTTGTCACTTCAGTGATAACTGCTGAACTCATTGTTTTTTAATTTCAATAGATTAAAGAATTTACTGTGTTATAAATGGAGAGTTTGCAAGTTACTATTACGCACTTTGCATTAATATAGTGAAGTTGAGCCTCACCAGGTGCTCTACTTTTGCGGCCAGGTACTAGACTAAGTGATATTTACACTATAATGGAATAAATATGTTGTGATGTGGCCTATTAAGTCACTGACTGCAGTCTTTGATTAGGCATGGAGCAATGCAGGTGTCATAAGAGAAAATCACATGATTGCTGCTAACAGGAACAAGGAATTCAGACCAACCAAAATTGAAAGATTATAGAATTAAGGATGAGGATATTAATCCAGATAGATCATCATGTCAGATGAAGAAACATTTAATCCATCAATGCTTTGATTCAGAGAGAGTTTTCGTGATTTTTGGTAGGAGAGACAGACATCAGGCTTGGCCTATAATGATCAGCACATTATTCTTCATTATTTTTAGTATGAATATGGTTCAGGATCAATAACTCACTTACTGAACCAACAAAAGGGGAAATTTGATAATTCTTCCTGTAAAGAATTATTCTTACGTTGAAGAGCAAATCCTCCCCAGAATTCTGATGAGAAGTTACAGCATGTAGAAACAGAATAGAACAAAGTTCATCCCAGCCAAATATTATCCAGAAATGCAGATGAGTACTTGCCAGCCGTGGAATCATCTGCCCTTGTAACTAGAACTTTTGCACTTGACCATAATAATTCTTCTACCAATGAGAGTATAATTGCTATTTGTATTCTTGATATGACTAATGCAACTATTGGGGAAAAAAAGCTTGTTGCTCAGTTGATAAAGATGTTGGTTTGTTAGCTGATTGTTACGGTTTTGAATCAGATCAATGATTAATCTTATGAATGAAAGCGCTCCTTCTGTCTTGGTAGACATTGGAATGACACTGAAGTGGCCTATTCAGGGTGTAAGCCTAACCACATTCTATGGAGATCCTTCCATGCTTTGTTAACAGAATACCCCACTTGGAAGTCAAAACTAAATTGGCTCCACTCCCTGGTTTAGAATCCGATTTGCCCATCACCTAGATTGGTTGCCAGTCATGACTAAAAACCCCAGTCTATCCTGTGATCATTCTTCCACATTAGGCATAACATTATCTGTCATCCTAATAATGAGCATGATAATTGAAATTGCCATGTGACCAAGTCTTCTGGGAGATGCTGTGTTAGGGGTGATTAATAAAAAGATTGAAAAAAAGGGAAATCAATGAATAAGTTTCTATCCTTAAATTTTCCAAATACCAGCCATAATACTGCTGGACACAAACTATTGATTGAAACTTACATTGTAAATTTAACCTATCCAGGGGAGGAATTTAAAAGAGAACAAAAAAATTATTTTTGTAGAAAACATTATTTGCATATTAATTTGGCATGCACTGTATATGATATATATATATATATATATATATATATATATATATATATATATATATATATGAACTTTCTCTCAGATAACAGGATGCCCCTAGCAGATGGATTACCATTCTTTGCTCACAAAGCAAAGCTCCTGATGGTGGACTCTTGTTCCACATCAAACCTATAACCTCTAAAAGTACACACACATAGCACACACTACTGAAGATGGGAATACCTCCTGAAACATGTCTAGACCATTAATGAGAACCTTAACAGATAATTAAACCTTTCTTCCATACATTCTACTCCAAAGTCTGTCTCTCTATTATTCAAATTATATATATATGTATATATATATGTATATATATATGTATATATATATATATATATATATATATATATATATATATATATATATATATATATATATATATATATATATATATATATATATATATATATATATATATATATATATGTTCGTCTATGTGTAAATAAGGAAAGATAGTTTGAGGACCTCAAACTAAATTATTTATGGTAGTGAGCAAACCAACGGCAATGATTACAAAATAAAGAAATGAGCCCCAGGGGAGATTTGAACTTGCACCTATTTTGTCCATTAGAGCACCAATGTAGCCTAGGTTCGCAATAACCAATTGAGCCTCAAGACCCTTATAGTAGACAGAGGTTGAAATAACACCCTAAACGCATTCTTTCTTTTCTCCAATTTATTTATCTATTTATCTATTTATCTATCTATCTATCTATCTATCTATCTATCTATCTATCTATCTATCTATATATATATATATATATGTATATATATATATATACACAGGGCCTGTAGCATAGAGGAACCCCAAATTTTAAAAAATATACAGAAATGTAAGAACATCATTTTTTACTTTTTTTTACATCATATGTAAATACTACCATCATTTTTTTTTGTTCCGTGCTTGTAGATATAATGAATATAATCCAGAAGCTGATAATGACATGAATTTTGTAATATTCTGGTTCATGTTTGAACTTTAAAATGCTCTTTACACTCTTAAAAGGTTTTTAATAGCTAATACATGGTGAAATCCATTTTGAATTTTATATGATCACTACAAAGAGTTGCAAACACCAATTATAATTGATTTTGTATCATCAAAATGCATTAAATGAATGTTGAGGCGTCAAAGGTTTATAAAATATGAAAATATCCAAGGTTTAATTGAGTTGCTTTTCTTTATCTATGTGACAAAGATGTGTATAATTTTTGGAAGAAAATACATAGGAAAATATCTGCCATCTTCTAAATTTCAAGGTATGAAACAATTGAAAGTGATCATTTTATATATATATATATATATATATATATATATATATATATATATATATATATATATATATATATATATATATATATATATATATATACATATATATATATATAAAAGCTGTAAAATCTACTTACTGAGCAAAAGTTGACTGAGAACCCAAAGAGAATGTTAAAAAATTTGAACAAATCATTTCAAATGATCAATGGCTAAGCCTCAGATTGATTGCAGAAATAGTTTCCATCCATAAAGAGATGGTTCTTCATGTCCATTGACATCCACAACATTAATTTTCCTCTTGACTTTCACAGAATCTCTTGAGTCACTCCAATACATGTGCACATGAATTGCATTTCTCCCCATAAATTTCAATCAACACACAAAATGATTTGGTTGCAGTTCTATTCAATTTCACTAAAAATTTCAGATGGATACTCTGCTCAAATTTTGAACTTGCCATCTTTTAGACATGTCAGTAAAATAATGTCTATCTCAAGCAATACAAAACAGCTAACTGAAGACACAAGCAGACTGGAACTTTCAGGGGTTCTTCATGCTTACCCATTGATCAATGTATACAACCTTGCCCTTGCATGTCGGCTGTGTTTCATCTTGCATAAGCCAGGCTCATCATCAAATAGCTACACCTTGTACATATATTTTTAAATATGACTGTCTATTTTAATTCATCTCAAAACTATCAGGCCTATGCTTTATGCATTTTTATCCTAAATTAGCTTTAACGAAAAATAAGGAATCAAAAACCTAGAAGAATATTTAGCATGTTCACCAGGTCTAGACCAACCCCATGTGGGGCCTTGTGCAGAATTTGATTTGGGGGTCCTGCCCCATTGCCTCAGCACTGCAAACAGTTGACTCTTTGGGACCCACTAGTGGCCACACAGCCACTTAATCCACTCATGCCTTGGGCTGACTCTGACGCTTACTGTACAATTTTTTATTCATAAAAAGGCTTATTGCACATTTAATATTAAACAAAGATGTTGTAGATTTAACTTTTTCTCAATCCCAAATGATTTGTGGGACTAAGCCTCACTAACTTAATCCAATGGAATCTTTCATCTCTTAGCAACTACTCCACTACTCATACTAAAAGTGACCCTATTAGTCAAAGAGATGTGTACTAGTATATGAATCAATAAACCTATCATTAATCAGAGATTTTACAAGTAGGATTTTTTCCCTCTAAATGGAGAACATAGCAATGTGTGGGTGGTCTAATGCTTAGTAGCTAAGAAAATTAGATTGGCAAATACATTACACGAATGCCTTTGTGAAAGGCATAAATCTATCTTTCCTCGTTATAGCTGTGGGTACATACCAGGGCAGACTGGGCTCTACAGCCATTGTTAGCCACCAGTCTTGGAGACAGACAACTCTGGATTCAAACCAGGAAAGTCCAACCCCTTTTTCAGCCTCATAGGTGGCTAGCAATGGACTGAGTAAAACATTGTACCTATAATGTGACTCTTGTTGAGCTTCAATCTGACTAGCATGCAAGCAAGAAATAGATTATGATAAATAGCTCAAATTTAAAAAAAGGGTGGGGGGAAACAACTTTGAGCAGAAGTGTAAGATTTTAAAAAAACATAGCAATAACTGATGTAAATCACTTTAATGCTAGAGAATTTGGTGGCAGCATTTTATGAATATCTTCTCAGACCAATCTTGACCATTAGCCTTTGATTTTATTTGATGTTTTTCTTTTCCAAATTAAATTTACGATAACAAGCCTTAGTTCTTGGTATAAAACATTTCATCTTCCATCTAACTACTAAAATTATCCCCATAGCCAGGATTATATCCAACTGTACCATGACTACAGAGGATACCATCATTACTAGAACTACTAATATCCCGGCTGCTATCACCAACCGAAAACAATTACTGCTCCTTCATCCAGCATGGATAAAAGTACTCCATAGATATCCAAACAGTTTCCCTGTTCACTACCACCCCAAAAGACCATTCAGTTGTTCTCCATCTCATTCCTTTGGCCCCCACCCATATCCATGCCTTTCCATCTACCATTTGCCAAATTTCTGCCGGGGTCAGTGTAAAACCCATTCTCCATCCTGACCAAACCAACTTTGGTAGCTACCAGTGTCCAACAGAATCCAAGTCAACAACAGAACAGGCTGGGAAAGTGGAGTCCCTCTGACTTTTGTATGGAAAATATCCAGTAATTTGTCTAAATGAAGACTTCAGAACAAAACACTCACGTACAAGTACATACACACGATATATATATATATATATATATATATATATATATATATATATATATATATATATATATATATATATATATATATATATATATATATACTTTCTTACACGCCAATTTTGACTTAGTGCTGTATTTCTCTGTATGATATTTTTATAAAAGTATCAATGAAAATAAATCTTAATAGTTTGTTTGTTCAAATACTTATGAGCATTACTTTTAACTGGGCACTACTCATAAGTATTTGAACAAGTACTAAATCTGTTTTTTATTGCCCAAGATTGCAGGGGCCATTATAGATTTTGAGAAGGGGGTGGGATCCAAATTAACTAACTAGTTTGGCAACTCTTCCACAGAGTAATGTGAGCTCGCCTTTTCAATCTTCTTGATCGATTCTGTACAAGATTTTAGAAGGGTAGCAAAATAAAACATGCTTATTCATTTCATTTAACAATTTATTTCTATTTAAAAAACATTTTCAGGAAATTTACCATCATCATCTTTAGCATCCCTCGCTGGACATAGATATTCCCCAAGATTCACCGGACCACTCAGTCTTGGGCTTCATGGAGCCAATACTTTCTGAATTTATCTAATTCATCATGCCATCTTACATTTTTATCAGCCCTGGTTTCACATGTGATCTCTGGGGATCCATGTTGTGAGTCATAATGTCCAGTAGTTATCTGCCATTTAACAACATGACCAACCCATTGCCTTTTGAGTTTTCAAAGTATTCTATGATTCTGTGCTCTCTTACAATTTCTCAATGTTATCTTGAGTATGATTCCCTCTTGTACACGTTGCATGGTTCTCGGTTTAAGGTCCAATCTTTTGATTCGGATTCATGTTTCAGCTCCATAGGTGACTATCAGGAGGATGCAGTGGTTGAAGACCCTTCTTTTTAGCAATAGCAAGAATCTCTCGTTCTTGAAGCTTGCCAACCTAAAGTGATTCTTTGCTCGATTCTTTCATTTTTTTGAGGATTTTTCTAGATAGATTTAGTGGTCTACTTTCTCTAGTTCTACATCTTCAATTTGAATCGTTGAGTCTTTATCCTCAACATGTTTGTTGTACATGACATTTGTTTTACTGAAGTCTATGTGGACACCAACTTTCATCCTTTCCCTATTCAGTCTGTCCAGCTTTATCAGGAGGTCACGCAGGTTCTCAGTTAAAAAAATGATGTTATAAGTAATTCTAAGTTCGATTAGGTACTCGCCATCCATTCCAATTTTCATTTTCTTGGTCTAAATTTTGGAAAAGGGGTTAAGGGGATGGGAGACAGGAGGCATACACCCCCTGATCTTGCCTCTGACAGACCCATCTCATTTCAAACCAAAAGTTCATTTACACTGATACAAACACCTCCTCTTTCGCTCCGACTAAACAACCTAACACAGAAATATTCATATTTTCTTCCTCAGCATCAAACGTGAACAGCAAATTTTTCTCTGTGAACTGCCACAAATATTTTTCTCTCTGAAAAGATGACCGGCCCCTGTTGAAATGCATCCAACTATGCCTATGGAATTATAAAAAAATTGAGATGCAACGTCTATCACTTGGGTTTTTCTCTCCACCTTCCAATTGTCATTTTCATCCACATGCATACGTATATATATATATATATATATATATATATATATATATATATATATATATATATATATATATATATATGTATGTATATATATATATATATATATATATATATATATATATATATGTGTATATATATATATATATATATATATATATATATATATATATAAATGGCTATTGCATTTAAAGGTGAGTGTGTAATCACATTGACTTAACATACGGGAGGATGGATCAATGAGTAGCCTGAAGATTAGATTAATTTTGATTTGAATTTTCACAGTATAATATTCTATCTAGTGATGGGAATATATACATACATATATATATATATGTGTGTCTGTGTGTCTGTGCGTGTGTACAACACACACGTGTACATACACACACGTGTACATACACACACACACCCACATACACACATAGAAACTCACACAAACTAATAAATCTCAAAATTGTGCATGATACATACAGATAGATGCGTGCATGACAAAGCACTCCTTATTCATAGATTGGTGTGTGTTTACTTGAAAATAGAAACATGAAACTAACATATCTATTCAGATATATATTAGTAAAACCATGATAGTCACAGAAGTAGAGGGGAAAGGCCTTTGTCCAGCAACGACTGATGATGACGATAATTATAGGTGCATCCATCTGCAGTATATGACAGGTTCAGAAGCTATGCTGCTGCACTTCCGTGCAGATGCACACACACAAACATATACGCAAAGAAACAAAAAGGAAAGAAAGTGTGTAGGGTTATGACCTGACATTATTTTTTGTTTTTTATTCTGTCCTAATGCTCTTTTTGATTTCTGGTGCATAACACAAAAATTGAGGAGTAACCTTTGACTGTATTATCGAACAGTTTTCTCTTCAATTTTTTTTCTTCTCTTTCTGTGTATGTCTATGTAATGTCTACATGTATGCATTAATGATGATATTTCATAAAATCATTTTGCCAAGTATACCAGCTATACACAAGAGTGGATCGGTAAGTCCATAACCTGACAAAGTTTGATTTGAAATTTCCACTGCATAATGCTTAGCTTGACCTATGCAGGTGCATTGACAGAGAGGATTATGTTGAAAAAGTATTTGTTGCGTGAAATAAAAATGTTTTTCATAGTTAAGCCAAGTACTTATTGATATACCTACAATTATGAATGCATTCACAAGTCAATGATTATTCCTGTATATTTTTAAACATCGAAATCTCCCCACATCTGAATCAACATTTTTGTATGCATTGAAACTTATGCAAACTCGCCATCACAGTCAATAATTATACAAATTTGTAAAAAAAATTCCCTCCAAGACTAATTACTGTCAGAAGAAATTACGTTTATGACAAAACAATACAATTGTAATTCACAAAGGAACCATAAATTCCATTTAAGAACCAAACAACAGTAAATTTTGTTTAGGAACCTCTAACACAAGTTTCAATATCAGGTCCAGCAACCTCAAAAAAAGAAACCAGAATGATACCACCTTATCCAAACACATATGGAATTTTTAAAAAAGATAGATACCATGATATAATGGGAATTTTTAAAATCAACACTGACATGTTAAACAACACCCATTGATGTCTAATATATGTAGAAGAAAAAATTACACATGATAGAATTTATAAAAGAAAAATCACTATTAAAGCAGAAGAAAATGGATTGATAAGAAATAGTAGACACAAGAAGAAATTTCTACAGGAAAATTGACAAAAACCAATAAAAATTCTAATGACTAGATTAACATCAACAAAATAAGAACGCTGATTAGACAATACAAACAATGTAATGAAACAATCAAAGAAAGATACAAAAGAATTGGTAAAGAATATAGAAAAAACAATAGCACTTGAAAATAAGTAACATAACCAATATCACAATAACCAAACAATGGTAAATTTTTCATAGGAGCCTCTAATATGAGTTTTAAGATCAGGTTCAGAGACCACAAAAATAATGTTTTGAATAGATAAATTGTATGAACAGATTTGTAAAAAGACAAAAAAGCAAACACAAAAAAAACAACCACAACACATCGAACATAAAACTCCTAATCCAATATAAAATGTAAAATGGTAAATACTATTTAAAAAAATCAAGACCATATATACTGCACAAGGGGAGTAACTTGAATTTAAACTAAATACAAAAATGAAACTTATATATAATGAAATTAACTTAATCCAAGTACTAAAAATAACAACTTATTTTAAAAAATGAAACCCACCTGAAGAATGTAGGTTCGTGGACCAGGTCTTTCGCTTGTATCCATTATTATAAAAATAATTCATACAAACATGTTATCAAGAAATGGATATATGATCCAACAGAATGTTTATTCATTGCTTCATATCATATTGAAACACAATTCAAGTTATTAAATGATTGTAGTTTTGATTTCTGCAGTAGCTCTATTTTCTTTTCCTGTTCTTTCTATTTACTTTGACTAGACTAAATGATACATTCACTGTGTAATAACTGGTGATCATTTCAAAGAGAGTTTCAATATAATATAATGTAATGTATAATCATTCTGTTGGATCATTTATCTATTTCTTACTAACATAACTGCCAGTGTTGAAAGAAACGAATAGAGCAAGAATAGACTGTGAATAAACAAATTGAGAATTTAGAGTTGAAACAGTTTTTTGGCCTTTGCATTACCTACGACTGTTAAGCTCAATGGTAAGAGCAACACTATCTTGATGCGGTTACCCTGATGGTTGCAGGTTTGATTCCTGCTGCAGTCCCATTTTCTTTAATTGTTTATTCTATTTACGTTGACTTGGCCAAAAGATACCTTCACTGTTTTATAATGGGAGATCATTTCAAATAGACTTTCAGTATAATATAACGCAATTTATAATCATATATATATACATATAAGTGTTTGTGTGCATGTATATGTGTGTATATGTTCATCATTAACTTTATATATGTATACAAACAATATTAACAAAAATCATTTGTAAGCAAAAAAAAAAAAAATTGACCCTGAACAACTGTAATTCAGAGCTCAGCTTTATTTCAATATTCAATTAATAACAGGGAAAACTGATGATAATGTTAAATGAACATTGAAATATTCACAAAAGGAATCTCTTGTGTCTGTTAATCCTTTATCATATAAAGTATTTTCTTTTGAATTGCATTTAACTGATTAATAGGGGCAAGCAGTTGTCTGTTTGTTGCGAATGTTCTTTAAATCAAACGTTACCTGGTAAAGTGTATATTTCATTTTTTTAAACTCTTTTCAGAAAAATTTAAATGTTTTCAAATTATTTTTGCCTCACTCTTGGGTGTAAAATTATTCTATATTGGTCTTTTCGATGATCAAGGTTATGATAAGAGGAAACATTGAATTCATCATTATCATCATCAACAGTCTTTTATCGTCTGTCAGACATGAACCTTCCCTAGGATTTGCCACGCCTCCCAATCGTGGCTGTTCATCTTGCCATCTGATATTCTCTGGCCCCAGTTCCACATTTGACCCCTGAGGATCTATGTTGTGAGTCATGATGTCCATCAGTTATCTTCCATTATTGCAATATGACCAGCCCATTGCCATTTAAGTTTCCTTATGGTTTTAATCATGTATCGAACAGAAAGCATTGAATTAGATGATTGCTAATAAATAGTTTTGTATCAAAATAAGTTGTTTGCTTTGTAGTTTAGTCATAGATTAATTATGCATTTAGTATACCTAAAATATTGTTTGTAATGTACACACTCATCTAAATCCAGAATTCTTTCTGTTTCATGACTGTACGTTTGTATCTCTTTGATTATATTTGCTTATCTATTCATGAATACAACAGGTTTATTTTCTGCCTTTTACATTTATCTAAGCAAGTGAGTGAAATGGAGAGAAGCCTG